>PVIH01018765.1:0-37475 GCA_004025045.1 Sigmodon hispidus
TAAATAATTAGAGGTAGAAATTGTATTATGGAAATGACAATGTACTTAATATACATCAATGTGTAAAATGTTTTAGACAGAGGTAGACACGTGTAAAATAGGGCAATTATATATTTAACTTTGTATCAATATATATTATCTCAATTAGACATATAGATTAATTTTTTGTTTGTGTCAATATACAAACATTTGTATCATGTTTAATTTTGTATCAATATATATATATTATCTAAATTAAACATATAGATTGATTTTTTATTTGTATCAATATATAAACATTTGTATCATGTCAATTTATTTTTTATTTATCTTTTGGTTAATAGTTGTTTGCAAGTATAATGATCTCTTATATGTTCCCTTTTCTTTCTCTCTCTTTTTCTCTCTCTCTCTCTCTCTTTTTTTTTAATAATATTACTTTATCTTTTACTTAAGATTAGCTTATAATCATTGTATTAAAATGATAATTGACCATAACTTTTTTTTGGATGACTAACTTATTGGGAAAGGTACATAGTTTTTTTATTGAGTTGCTTTATGTTGACCTGTGGGCGACGGTATCTCTGTGGGGTCTTGTAAACTAAACAATGGTTAAATCTTAATGAAGTAACTGTAAACATATATATATAACCATTTTACAAATGTCTATAACCATTCTCATCGTACTGAGTGAGTCCATCTGAATTGGGAAACTCTCGTGAGAGAATGACGACTTTTTGTCTTGGTCTCTTCTCTCGAAGGTCTACTTTTAAAATCTTTTTTAGTTAACCACGTCCAGCTCGTCTCCATTCTTATGACGTGATCGTTCACATATATAGTTCCTAATTTCCCGCTACAGAGAATCATCCTTGCCTGCCTTCTTCTGTGTTCCAGGTTTATCCAGTTTGTTACAGCCAAATGTATAGGACTGGGAATACTTTTGGGGAGCTGCCTACCCACAGTTTTAACTCATTACTGAGGGAAGTCAAGGCAGAAACTCAAGGCAGAAAGCTGGAGTCAGCAAATGAAACAGATACCATGGAAGACCAAGCACCACTTAAAGGATTGCTCAGTTTGCTTTTCTTTTTAAAATATAAATATATTTCAATAAAATCACATTTTCTTCCCTTTTCTTTATCTAATCCCTCCATGTCCCCTTTCCCTGAACCCTCCCATACCCTCCACACAACTCTCTCTTTTAAATTATAATCCATTTTCTTTATTATTGTTACATATGTGTCCATATACAAGGCATAACTATGTAAATAACAACTTGCCAAGTCCATTCGTTTATGATAATATGTATACAGTTTTGTAAGTGAGCACTTTTGTCAACACAAAAACATTGTATAGACAAACCAGCAACTCATCCCTTATAGATAGATACTACGTTTCTCAGCCCCAGTTTATATATTTTCAACACAACTCAATCTAAATCTCAGGGAACATAAGGAAAGAAGAGTTTAGGTTTTAAGAGACAGAACAGCTGGAAGTCTGTCATGAGACTGAATCTCCTGGAAATGCAGGAAGCTACATCCAGAATACGTTAACAAAGTGGTTTCCTGGATATTTCCGAATTTCTTCAAAACTTCACAGCTTATGTTGTGTTCCTATTGCAAAAGTTATCTTAAATGTGAGAAAGTGCTACTAATTGTTCAGAAGTCTATGTGATGGTTAGTTTATTGTATAGATTGGTTGTTATTTTACCTGCATCTGGAATCAACTATAAATAACCAAGCTGTTGCACACTCCTAGGAGGGATTTTTTTGATCTGATTCTTTGAAGTAGAAGACTTACCCTAAATGTAGATGAGATAACTGCCAGCCCACACAAAAGGCTATAGATTAAGAATATTTTTTCTCCCTCCCTCCCTCCCTCCCTTTCTTCCCCTCTCTCTATCTTTCTCTGTCTTTACTTCTTTTTTCTTTGGTCATTTACATTCATTCTCTCTGGTAAAGTTAACTTATTGCATCGATGGATTATTTCATATACATTAGAGGCAACTTCTAGATACCCCCAACTTCAGTGGTTTTCAGAGACACATATACTGGAGAGCTCCATCACAAGACACAAGTCATCCTTCTCACAGATGGCCATCCAGGCCAGTTTTCAGGTATTGCCAACAGGGCACACAAACCATGCCCCTCAAGCCCATTGCAGCCCCAGCAGCAGGCAAACAAGCAGTACTCCTCTCTGCAAGTCTGACTATAATCTATCACATGCCCTTTATTGGACCTTCTAACCTATAAGCCCCACTCTATTTCCCAAACCCTTCTAACCCCTGGAGACCTCAACTGTTCCCTGAGACACAGACTCCACTGGCTCCAATCTCTTCAAGAATTCCGATTGCATTAAGAGTATCTATTGGACCAAGAAGAGCTCCCTGATACACACTCTTGCACTGGTTGGAGGAAGAGATGGGTAGATGCCAGAGCAAAAGTACAATCAATAAAATAAAGAATAATATGGTATCACCAGAACATAATGGTTCTACAACAGCAAATGTTTAAACACATACCAATTACAATTAACTTACTTTAAGTCAAAAAAAAAAAAAAAAGAAAAGAAAAGAAACAGGATCAATCCTTTTGCTGCATATAAGAAAAACACCTCAACTACAATGACATAGAGTAACTCAGAGTGAAAGATTGGAAAAAGACTCTCCAATCAAATGGACTCAAAAAGCAAGCAGGTGTAGCTCTTCTAATATCTAACAAACTAGACTTCAAACAAAAATCAATCAAAAGAGATCTGGAAGGTCATTATATATTAATCTCAGGAAAAATTCATCAAGATAAAAATCAATCTTAACTATGAACATTTATGCCCAAACACAAGTGAACCCACATATGTAAAAGGAGTATTACTATAACTTAAGTGACATACCAAACCCCACACACTAATAGTGAGAAATGTCAACATTTTACATACCCCAATGGACAGGTTTACCACAAAGAAAATTAACAGAGAAATAAGGGATATAACAAATGTTATAATTTAAATAAATTTAATAGATTTATAGAGAACTTTCCACTAACACAAATGAATATATCTTCTTCTCCACATCCCATGAAGCCTTCTCTAAAACTGACCACATATTCTGCCATAAATAAAATATGAGTAGATACAAAAAATTAGGTATAGCCCCTGTATTCTATCAGACCACTATGACAAAAATAAGAGTTCAACAACAACAGAAACTACAGAGAGCATACAAATTTATAGAAAGTTAACAACTTTCAATTAAACTACCCCTTGGGAAATGAAGAAACAAGAAAGAAATTAAAGACTTCCAAAAATTAAATGAAAATGAATCTGCAACCTATATGAACACAATGAAAGTAGTGCTAAGAGGAAAGTACATTGCAATAAGTGCTGACATAAGGAATTTGAAAAAAATCTCACACAAGCAATTTAACAGCACATCTAAAAACTCTAGAACAAAAGGAAGTAAAATTACCCAGAAAGAGGAGAAGGCAGGACATAATCAAACTTGGGGGCAAATGTCAATAAAATTAAAACAGGAGAATAATACAACAAGTCAGTGAACTTGGTTCTTTAAGAAAATCAACAAAATAGACAAAACCCTGTCCACACTAACCAAAAGCAGAGAGAGAATATCCAAGTAAACAAAATCAGAAATCAAAAGGGGGCTCTAACAATAGACAAAAAAAAATGTAGAGAATCTTTACTCCACAAAATTGGAAAACCTAAAAGAATTGGACAGCTTTCTGGACAAGTACCACTTACCAAAATTAAATCAAGAACAGATAAACCACTTTAATAGAACTACAGTCTCAAAAGAAATAGAAACAGCTATTAAAAGTCTTCCAGCCAAAAAAAAATATATACAGAAACAGATGGTTTCAGGCACAGAATTCTACCACAATTTCAAAAAAAAAAAAAAAAAAAAAAAAAAAAAAAAAAAAAAAAAAAAAAAAAAAAAAAAAAAAAAAAAAAAAAAAAAAAAAAAAAAAAAAAAAACCTAATATCAACAGTCCTCAAGTTGCTCCACACAATAGAAATAGAATGAACATTATCAAACTCTTTTTATGAGGCTACAGTATCCTTATATCCAAACCATACAAAGATGGAACTAAGAAAGAAAATTACATACCAGTATCCCTCATAAACATTGATATAATAATAATATTCAATAAAATACTGGCAAAACAAATCCAAGAACACATCAAAAAAGCATTCACCATGATCAACTAGACTTCATGCCAGAGATGCAGAGATGATTCAACATATGAAGATCTGTCAACCAAATAAACAACTAGGTAACAAACATAATCATTTTATTAAATACTGAAAAAACATTTGACAAAATCCACCACCCCTTCATGATGAAGGTCATAGAGAAATCAAGAATATAAGGAACATACCTAAACAGAATAAAGGCAGTTTACAGCAAGCCAACAGCCAACATCAAAATAAATGGAGATAAACTCAAAGCACTTGTACTAAAATCAGGAACAAGACAAGGCTCTCCACTCTCCCCATATCTATTTCCTATAGTACTCTAAGTTCCAGCAAGAACAATGAAACAACAGAAGGAATTCAAGGAGATACATATTGAAAAGGAAGAAGTCAAACTTTCTCTATTTTCAGATGATTGTATCTATTAGTGATCTCCAAAATTCTACCAGAGAACTCCTACAGTTGATGAACACCTTCAGCAAAGTATGTAGCAGCATACAAGATTAATTCAAAGAATTTAATATAGCCCACCTATATACAAATAATAAATGGGCTGAAAAAGATATCAGTAAAACATCATTCTTTATAATAACTGCAAATAATAGTATGTATCTTGGGATAACTCTAATCAGAATAGTGAAAGATCTGTATAAGAACTTTAAGGCATTAAAGAAAGAAACTAAAGAAGATATCAGAAAATAAATATATCTTCCATACTCTTGGAAGGCTTGGATCAACATAGTAAAAATGACAGTCTTAGTACAAATGATATCCATCAAAATCCCAACACAATTTTTCACAGATCTTAAAAAATATTAACACTATATAGAAAAACAAAAAAACCTAGGATTGCCAAAAAAAAACCCTGTTTAATAAAAGATCTTCTATAGGCATCACCATCCCTAATTTCAAGCTCCACCATAAAGTTATAGTAATAAAAATAGCTTATTATAAAACAGACTTGTGGCTCAATGGAATCAAATTGAAGACCCTGACATTAATCAATGCACCTGTGAATAATGACTTTTGGCAAATAGGCCATAAATATACAATGGAAAAAAGTATCTTCAACAAATGGTGATGGCATAACTGCATGGTAGTATGTAAAAGAATGCAAATAGATCCATATATATTACCTTGCACAAAATTCAAATTTAAGTGGATGCACATTGACACCCCAAAAGCATTAGCTCAGGTACATTCATAGTAGCATTATTTGTGATAGCAAGAAACTGCAAACAACCTAGATGCTCCACAATTATAGAACTGATTGGAAATGTGTGGTACATTTACCAACCCTACATTTGAACTTTATCCACCAAAAGATAGGGGCAGAAGCAGAGATTATTAATAACTAAGAAGTAGGTTGAGCTACCAGTCAAGCTGAAGAAAGAGGAAAGAGTATATGAACAAAGGGATCAGGATCATGAGAAGGAGAACCACAGAGAACAATGACTGACCAGAGCTATTTAGAGCTCATGAACACTGAAATGACAGTTGAGGAACCTTCATGGGAAAGAACTAAACCATCTGAATAAATGTGTAGGCAGTTTATGGAGCCTTTTGCAGTAGGACCAGAATTTATTCCTGGTGTAAGAATTAATACTTGGGAGCCCATTCCCTACAGAGAGGAACACTTAGTCGTGATACTGGGGAGAGGGAATCAGACCTACCTCAACTGGATATGCCAGACTTAATTGATTCATCTTGAGATTCTTTGCCCTCTCTGGAGAATGAAGGTGGCAGGATGAGGCGAGGGGGAGGACTTGGAGAAGGGAAGGAAAGGGAACGTGGTGAGTATGGGAAAAAAAAACTTATAAAATAAATAATAAAAAGAAGAATGTACATGAAAAAAGAACTCAAAAAACTAGTGGCCAAAAAACTAAATGATCCAATTAAAAATGGGATACAGAGCTAAATAGAAATTTTTCGACAAAAGAATCTCAAATGGCTTAAAGACACTTAAAGAATTGTTTAACATCCTTTGTAATCAGGGAAATACAAATTTAATCAACTCTGAGATGCTATCTGACACCTGTCAGAATGGCTAAGATGAAAAACACTAATGAAAGCCTATGCTTGAGGGGATGTGGAGTAAGGGAACATTATTCCATTGCTGGTGGGAATGCAAACTTGTACAGTCACTTTGTAAATCAGTATGGTGGTTTCTCAGAATACTAAAAGTAAATCTACCAAATGATCTAACAATACCACTCTTGGGCATATAACTATAAGATGAATATTATTGTACCAAGGGTAATTGCTCAATTATGTTCATAGCAGCATCATTCCTAGTAGCCAGAATCAGGAAACAGCTTAGATGTGCCTAAACTGAAGGCTGTATTTTAAAAATACACAATGGAGTACTACTCAGCAGAAAAATACAAAAGCAATGATATCTCTAAATTTCAATTAAATGGATGAAACTAGAAAATATCCTGAGTGAGCTAATACAGATCCAGAAAGACACACAGAGTATGTACTCACTTAGAAGTGCATGTTAAACATAAAGCAAAGGAAAACCAGGCTATAATATAGAACCCTTGAGCAGCTTGGGAACAAGGAGGAAGCTAAGACAGTCATCCATGGAACACCCTGGGCAAGTGAAATAGAGAAAAATCTCTTGGGTAAATTGAGACCTTTGAGCAGAGGTTGTAAGAGATGGTAGAAAGAGAACATGAGGAAATGGGATGGTTGAGTTGAGGGAGGGACAGAGAGAGAGAACAGCAAAATAGATACCTTGATAGATGAGCCATTGTGGGATCAGAGAGAAGCCTAGTGCTGGGAAAATTATCCAAATCCTACAAAAATGACCACAGTTAAGAATCCAAGCAATAGTGGAGAGAGTGCCTAAATTGGCCTTCCCGTATAATCGAATTGATGACAATCTTAATAGTCATTATAGAACCTTCATCCAGCAACTCATATAAGCAGATGCAGAGATCTATATCTAAGCACTGGGTCTATCTTCCAGTCCAGCTGAAGAGAGGGAGGAGAGATCAGATGAGCAACAGGGTCAGGATCACAAGGTGGAAACCCACAGCTTCCCTGAGCTATTGGGAACACACTACTCTAAACTGACAGTTTTGAAACCTGCATGTGACTTAACCAGGTCATCTAAATGAGGACCACAGTTGTATGGCATGGGCAGTTTGTGGGGAGTCTTTTAGTGGGACAAGAATTTATTCCTAGTGTATGAATCAGCTTCAGTGGGACAAGTATTTATTCCTAGTGCATGAATCATCTTCTTATAGCCCATTCCCGACAGAGGAACACCTTGCTCAGACTTGATACTGGGGAGTGGGGCATGGCAAGGCTTGATCTTAGCTCAACTAGATGCGTCACACTGCATTGACTCACCCTGGGAGTCCATACTGTCTCTGAGGATTGAATGAGAGGATGGTGTGGGATAATACTAGGGGATGACTGGGAAGAGGTGAAAGAGCAAAGCAGCATTGGGTATGTTAAAAAAGAAGTAATAAAAGAAGCATATTCCAGAGGAGCTGTACTTAGACTGGAAATCAGTGGCTTATAGGAATTCTCTATGCCTGAGAAGGAAATCAGAACTGATGAGGAACCCATCTATAAAGTGAACAGCTATAGGATTCCCTACCTTTCCAGTTTGAGAAAGCCATTGATGGACAACCCATACCATATCCTCAAAGCCAATGTAACAAATAACCTTTAAATATATATTGCTTTTATGAGCTTTATTACTCCATTACCCTAAATAATACACTTTTCTTCAATCATACTTAAAATAAAATTGAAATTTTCTTATAATGAACAAAATACATGAACAAAAACTATTTTTTGTCTCATACTAAAACTGGAAAAGTAGTTTGCCTGTGTTTCTAGTTCTTGTTTAATTGATAGTATCATATTTAAAAAGAAAACATCAATTTATCATTATCTCTTTTTACTTGTTTTGAATTGTTAAGATGTACTTTCAGGGATCATAATGTTCTAAATAGAGTCACTTACATAGTATAGAAACACTTACTAAAAATTAAATATGATGACAAAAGCCTTTTAATAACTGAAGAATTTTAAACAGGCACAGAGTATTGCATAATACTATGATAAAATGATATCCTAAATAACATCTTCTACAGAGCAAAAACATATTAAGTATGTATATAAAACTATTTGAGCAAAAATATATGAACAAACATAGCTCTTGCCCTTAAGAAAAAAAAAAAGAAAATCTGTTATTCACTCACCTGCCAAATTCTAAGATTAGAAATCTTTGTTTGCACTGTAATAGTTGATGCTACTGAAAGCTGCTAAGTCCTTTAAAGAACCTGCATCCTACTCCATCTCAGATGTTTCTTCTTCAATGATGTTCTTAGTTAAAAAGCATTATAAATCACTCCAAGCTTATAGTATTAAAAACAATGTTTGTGAATATCTGAACTTTTTATTAATGTATGTACATCTCCAACTCCCCACTAGAAAATGATTATATAGTGCATGCTCTAAATACTATTTTCTTAGTATCATTCATAGCTTTTAAAAATACACATAAGTACATAATTCTTCTATGTGAAATAAATAAATATATGTAATACAAACCCCCCAACCTAAAAAAGAAACAAAAAACAAAACAAACAAACAAACAAAAAGAAATGGAGGTTTTTGTGTTTCTGTTTTTTTTTTTTTTTCAAGTAGAGCTTAAGAGGAATTCTGCCTCCTTTTCTTAATTGTTAACCCCCCCACACCTCTCATGTTTATCTGTGGGCTGGAAGTAACAGTATTATAATAGCATTTAAGCCCAGTTTGAATGAAAGTTGTTACATAGTGGTTGAAAGGATAAGATCTACATCTATGTAGATACATGCTATTTTCTTTTAAGAGTTTATGCAATTGAGCAGATCAGTCACCATGTTAGGGAACCACCTCTAAAGAAAGTAGTTCTGGTTAAAAAAAGAATGAGAAGTATGAAGTATCTTTGCCCATTCATTTTGATTATTTTTTAATCAGTTTATGTTTTTTATTATTGTATACAGTGTTCTGTCTGCTTGTATGCCTGAGGCTAGAATAGGGCACCAGGTCTCATTATAGATGGTTGTGAGCCACCATGTTGTTGCTGGGAATTGAACTCAGGAACTCTGGAAGAGCAGACAGTGCTCTTAACCTTTGTGCCAGCTCTGAAGTTTATTTTGTTAGATATTAGAATGGGTACACTCAGCTTGCTTCTTGTGTCTATTTGTTTGAAAAATCTTTTCCATCTCTTTACTCTGAGATAATGTCAATCTTTGATGGTGAGGTATGCTTCTTATATGTAGAAAAGGATGGATTCTCTTTTCACATTGACTCTGTTATCTTGTGTCCACCATAGAAATTGAATATATTGATATTGTGATATATTAATGACCAATGATTGTTAATTCCTTTTATTTTTTATTGCTGTGATAATGTGTATGTGTGTGTGCATGCACATTTCCCTTCTTTTGAGTGAGCTTGTGTAAGGTTATTTATTTTTTTCTGTTTTCATAGATGTAGTTAACATCCTTGGGTTGTAGTTTTACTTCTAGCACCTTCTGTAGAGTTTGAATTGTGAATAGATGACATTTATATTTGATGTTGCTATGGAATATGTCTTCTTCATCTACAGTGAGTGAAAGTTTTGCTGGGTATAGTAGTCAAGGCAGAATCTGTGATCTCTTTTGCAGGACATCTGTCTGGATCTTTCTGGATTTTAGGGTCTCTATTGAGGAGGAGAGTATAATTCTAATAGATCTGCCTTTATGTGTTACTTGACCTTTTTGTCCTTCAGCTCTTTATATTATTATTTGTTATATTTGTTTAGTGTTTGATTATTATGTGGTGAGGTAACTTTCATTTTTGATTCATTTATTTGGTGTTCTGTAAGCTTCTTATGCCTTTATAGCCATGTCAAGTTGAATATTCTTCCTTGCTGGTAGGATTGCAAACATGAACCTCCACTTTGGAAATAAATATGGCCATTTCCCAGAATTATTGGGTATCAATCTATATCAAGACCCAGGTATTCCAACTCCTGAGCATCTACCCCCAAAAAGAAGCTCCATCCTACCATACTTGATCATTTGAGTTCATAGAAGCTTTATTCATAATAGCCAGAAACTGAAAACAATCTAGATGTCCTTCAGCTGAAGGATGGGTAAAGGCAATGTAGTACATTTATACAATTGAGTATTATTCAACTGTTAAAAAATGACATGATTAAATTTGTAGCCAAATTTATGTAGCAAGAAAAATTATTTTTTGAGGTAACCAAGAGCAGAAAGACAAAATATGTACCCACTTATAAGTGGATATTAGCTGTAAAGTAAAAAATAATCATGCTGCCATCCACTGACCCAGAGAGGCTAATTAACAAAAAGGGTCCTAGGTGGAGGCCACATAGATCCCCCTGGGAAGGAGAGCTATAATAGATTCCACAGGTAGACTGGGGGAAGGTAGGGTTGGGAAAGGGAGGGATCAGATTGGAGAAGGGATGACAAAAGAGAGTACTAGAAGAGATGACTAGAATTGGGGAACATTTTAGGGTCAAGGTGGAAAATCTCTGGAATCTATCAAGATGATCTTTCTAAGACTTCTAGTATGGAGGATATGAAGCCTGAAGCTGCCATCTTCTATAACCAGGCAAGACCCTCAGTGGAGAGATTGGCACACCAACCCAACAACCATTCTTTGACCTACAATTTGACTTATTTGCAAGATATGCTGCTGGGGTAATGGTGGTTGAGGATTTATGGGGATAGCCAACAAATAACTGTGGAAGAGAAGGGGGATGTACTGGGAAAGAGGAGAAACTGTGGTTGGGATGTAATGTATGAGAGAAGAATTAATATATTGATTAGTTAAAAGAAAAAAATACAGATCCATTCTCAGTTATGCTAAAATGGCAGGGGGAAAATCACCTCTTTTATAATTATCTATTTATTTATCAACATCTGTTATGATATAAAAGACACATTTGCATTGAAATTTCTTTAAAAAGATACACATTGGGCATATCTTAAAGGGAGAAACTTGATAAACACAGCTTCAAATTTAACAATAGTTTCATGTATTTTAGAGAAAACAGACACAAAGAACAGTTATTTTCATTACTTAATATGCATGGATCATCTCTTTAATGCTGTGATGAGCTTTTCCTTTCTCAAATTTCTGCCCTAAGTATAGTTTCTTAAACTTCATCAGTAAGCTGCATGGTAACTCCGTCTGATTTTCTAAGCATACTATTTTGAACACTTTGTACTAAGACTTGTGGTTTCATTCTTTAAGGCCCCCTCCCCTACACCTCTTGTCTTGTTGCTGCTTCTTTGCCATGTGACTCATCTCCAGGATGACTTACCTCAATGGTATGGCATTTTCCCCACACCCAGCTTATCTGTCCCAAGTTTTTATTTCAGACACTTGTAAACTAGTCCTCAAGCTTTGGTGAGTCTCTTGTTAACTTCAAGTGCTTCAAGCCTTAAGAGGAATCCTTTATTATCAGTAATGACTCTTACCTCTTATGTTTATTATAGAATAAAATGTCTACTTCAGTATACATTTGAATTCTTAAACTGTCAGGTCTTCAGTTGTAACACTGTTATTAATTAATGCTTCCATAATGTATTGAAAATTAGTTCTCAACATCAACTGACCCAGTCTTGATGTTGGGGTGAGGAAAGCAGATCTGCCTGGAGTGAATGCTGAACTAAGTCACCTTGGGACCTTGGGACCTCCTGACCTTGCTGGGGAGAAGATAAGGAGATGAGGAGAAAAGAGAGTGACTGGGAGCGGTTGGAGGGGGAAGGGAGTTTGAACAAGGAGATACGTGGATTAAAAAATGAGACTTAATTCAAAAATAAAAAACGAAAATCAGTTCTCATCTCATAAAGACCATCTTAAATCTTTTTTCCTCTCTGAAAATTGATTCCATTAGTCTCCATGTCAAGCCAATGCTGAATTCCAAGATTAGGTCTTATCTGTGTCAACAGCCACTATTTGGTATTTTACAGTATCATTTCACACTCATAGACCTCATCTTTTTAACTATAATATTGAAGAGCATAAGATACTGATATTTTCATTTCTTCAAATGTCATGCTGTATGGGTTTTATTTATAGAAAATTTACAAACAACAGTCTAGTGTTTGACAGATATGCTGAATGATTCAGTGCCCCTATTTAAAAATGCATTGTACTGTAGAATATTCTCACACACAAGAAATGATGACTAATACCAAATGTATTTCTCTATCCTTATGTTTATGTGTCTGTACCTGTGTATATATAATATTTTACATGTATAGTACAATCAAAATAAATGTTGAAGTATAACATAATTTATATCTGTGAAATAAGAATGCACTTTTGAATAACCCTTTTATTCAGTTTGCCTCTTTTCTATGTTTCTCTAATGTATGAACTAATGGGGATAGTATTCAGGAGTTCTAGACAAAATTGTTTTGTTCTAACCACTTTTATGTTGTTCATTAATAGCTGTTCATAGACTGGGCAGTATTTCGGGAATAAGGAGAACTCTACATTTTAATGAACACCCTTGCTAAAATATACAAATCTTGTGCTCTCAGTATTTGTCATCTAACTTTGGGTGTCTCAAATGGCAGCTGTTGTTTTTATTAGTGTGTAAAATATCTGACTGCTTTTGTAATAAAGAAGCTAAATATCTTAGGAAAGGGGGAGAAATAAAAGTGCTGTTCAGTAAACTCTATTTTTTTCTAGTTAATAAAATATATTATGTATGTAGTAAGAGAACTGGAGTTGATCTGGTCTATAGGGTCCCCTAAAACAAACAAAAACATTGTACCTCCTTAACTGATTGATTGGTTTGTGTAGATTCCAGAACTGGTAAGTAATTCATCCATATTTCTAGTCTTTAACGCTGTCAATTACAAGCATTTCTTTTGCCATCAAGTAGAATTATAACTCCTTCTGTTTTGTGGAATTTCACAAGCTATAAGAGAACTCTATTTGTAATACATAAAAGATTTGTTATTATTATGTTATGATTTAACTTCTTATTTAAACCCTAAATTAAAAGTAAAACTCAACAATTTGGCTGACAAATAGTGATCATTTGAACAAGTTTTTGAAAGAATCCATAGTAAAACACAAGAAAGAAAGAAATTAACAAATATGCTACAAATTAAATATATTCATTTTTATCTCTTTGGAATTTATAATAATGTACTATTTTTTTAAAAAAATTATTTTTCTCTTTCTTTTTTATTATAAAAATAAAGTCACATTTTCCATCCATGTATATTCTTATTCCCCCTCCCACCCCCTCCAGTCACTCTCTCTTCTCCCTTTTATTCTCTTTGAAAAATGGGTTTGTTAAATAAATGAATAGTATGTGCAAAGATTCAGACTTATTTAATAGATGTAAAGGAAGCAGTGCTGTGTACCTTAGAGCCTAAAGGAAATGTCAATTGTCATGGGCAGGAATAGAGAAAAACATTTAAAAAATTATGGTACCTATATTACACTGCAGAGTTTAGACATATTTGCCTGGTGCCATATCATAAGTTAGTTCATAGCTGTCATAGCACAGTCATGAACAAAGAAACTCAGACAGTAAAACTGTGACAGTGTGACTGTTCTCAGTATGTTTAATTTTGTTTTAATTCTGGGGAGTGGATGGGGGGATGGGGAGAAGAAAGACTGAAAGAGAGGGGTTGAGACAGAGAGAGAAGGGAGTTTGAACAAGAGAATACATGGATACAAAATGAGGCTTTATTCTATAAAACTAAATAAAAAGCCTAAGTGCTTTGCATACATTAGAAAATTTAAGGCATTCCTTGTATGCACTTATTTTGTATATGTACAGGACCTTAGTGTGTGTATCTAAAACACACTTTAAATTAGCAAATGAAAATACACCATAATGCTTTTTCACTCAAATAGATGACATTTCATCACTAAATGGAATTATTCTACACTACAAAGTCTGACTTTATGAATACATAGACAAGAAAAATTAAGAAATGTCTAGACACAGCTGAATAAAAAAAAAAGAAAGAAAGAAAAAAATCTTCAGTTCTGTGTAAGGAAATGGCAAGAGTCCAAAGCTCCAGGATTTGAAAAGAATCTAATAAAAAGATCAGAGATACAACTTGACCTTATTTTATTAAAAAGCCTCTCTCTGTGATCCACCTGTGCAAGAGGGGATAATTTAATTTCAGAGTAGAAAACGAGAGATATCCAAAAATAATGATCAAAGGCACGTTAGATAGACCATGTGTTCATTAAGAATATTTAATAGACTACATGTAAATGCCTAGAATAGAGGTTTTACAAGGTCGATGTTTCACTAAAATTTTAATTGAATAATTAGTATAAATCCTAAAGTGAGCACTAAAATGATAATCTTTTAGAACAGAATTACTGAATGCATTCAATAATTTTTAATTAGGTTATTAATTAACTAATTACCTTTATAATCTTAAATGATACAATATAGTGTATTCAAATAGAATATTTGTTCATTGTGACTGATAAGAGATGCCGTGCCTTAAAGCTTTTACTATATCACACTTCTATGTTTATTGTCATTCTTACAGAAAGTTTGTATGATATATGTGACTCAGTTCATTTGTTCCTGATTAACTGCTGGACATCTAAACCAAATATATACTCCCATATGTCAGTTATACATTATCATTTTCTTGTATCTCATAGAACTATTAATGTAACAAATTCCAAAAATATATTTTTTATTCTTGTTAGTAATGAAAAATGTAATCTACTAGTATATTATAAAATATTTTAATGCAAATTATTATAGTTGGTATCAATAAGTTAATTATGTGTTCCCAGACTCTCTCTGTGGGTGTTCTTATCTTCAGACTAACAGACACAAAGTGTGACTGTATTTAAGGAATTGAAAATAACCACAGTGGCCATTTTTTAATCTCCATCATTGGAAAATGAAAGATTTCTCTTAATAAAAAATTTTGCACATAGATGGGTTTTCCTAAAAGCTGAATGTTACATTAAAAAGTAAGTTTAAAGTTTATAACTTTAAATGATATTTAAATAGTATATTTTATTCATTTTCTTGCTTTTTCAGTCTGGGAATACTGAACAAAATTTAAACTTTTCTTGATGACTGTAGGTCAAAAATAAGTGCAAATTATTTTTACCTACTATAGTTAAAAAGGTTCAGATGTTTGGAAGCCTACCATTGACTAGGACATGAATAACTTGAATATGTTTCTGTTTGAAAATGATGAACCAATTTTAAAAATTGAGTAGACTGAATATCTCCTCAGAGGCATTAATTTTATCCAGATGTTTCTAACAGTGATGGCTATAGAAATCAATAAAATATGTAGTACTTTCTAGGAATGGCAATTGAGAAAACATTCCTTGTTTTTCCTAAAGTATTGGTGGTTCTCAGAGTCAGGACAGAAAAACAAACAAACAAACAAAAACAAAAACAAACAAACAAACAAAAACCAAAAACAAAACAGCAACAACAATTAGAAAACATTTGTCAGAGATACTGTAAGCATGTCTACATTCCTTTAGAATGCCATTGATAACAAAACTCTCACACTGCATAATTAAAAGTACAAACGGAAATAGGATGCACCAAACAGATCCACTGTTGAACTTACATTGCTTCTGAGTCTCCTGTTAAGCATTTGCAACTGGAAAAACAAAATTCTCTCTGCAGATAAAAACAAGTGCTGACACTAGACAGCTTACATAATTGATAAAAGCAAATCCACATATTTTAGAAATAATTACAAAAATGAAAGCTAAACCACCAATATTCTTACATTACAACAATAATGAGCTAAAAAAAATCATTCTTTTGGAAAGAATTTAAATGAAATACCTGACTTACAATTGATATTCATTTATTCCCTCCAAATTAATAATATAAGAACACATTTTTCTAGATGTTTACTTTTTGGTTGATTTTCATAAATTAAGATCTAACTCTAATCATGTTTTTGGTTGTAGATTTTTAGAGCTACTACCACATGTGTGTATGAGTCATATGTATCACATAATGAAGGTATTTATTGAGTATGTATATATGTGTCATCATTTTATAAATTTTAAAAGTTCTTTTAGTACTGCAATGGTTTATTTGATCTTTTTTTTTTTTTTAACTTTTCAATAGTACTGGCCAAAGATATCTCTCAACAGCATTTTTTAAACAAACAAACAAACAAAAAACATGTTTTTTGAAATACTTAAGAAACACATCTGACATCTGACATATTAAGTAAGAAAATACCATTTGTCATTGGAATTCTTATTTTATTCCTTACTGATTTATTTTTTGACTAGTGTGTACCCCTCTCTCTCCATTATGTACTTCTTATCTTCCTCGTACTGTATTCCTTGAGTTTCTCTGACATCTCTCTACTTTCACAAACAGCTTTATTACCAGATTTCATCATAGGGTGAACATTTCACATTATCCTGGTCATAAGCATTCTTGTTTCCTCTACATTCACTCATGGCTAAATGTGTGATGTGATTTATTTTAACTTTGAAATATTATTCATCTACACAAATTATAAGTATCATGTAACTAAGCACAAACTTTTTGGAGAAACATTCATGAAAATAAGATATAATTAGGTAACAGATAATGAGTAAAACCTAGACTTACATTTTTTTTCTTTTTAAAGGAAATGCTAAGGGAAACTGAGATTAGATTTAAAAAAATAGTAGAAAAGAAGTTAGTCTCAAAAGAGAAAAATCCTGTTTTACTACTCAGCAGTAAGAAAAATGATATTCTATAATTTGCAGGCAAACCGATGGATATGGAGAATATGCTCCTGAGATTTCACAATCCCAGAAAGATAAGCAGGGGATGTATTCACTTATTAGTGGGCTTTAAACAAAAAGCAAAGCATGTCCAAGCTGCAAACTACAAACACTGAACAGCTTGGGATCTGAAGCACCTTGAACTGGCACTTTGGAGCCCATTCCCTCCAAAGGAACACTTGAGCCAGTCTTGATGTGAGGATGAGGAAAGTGGATTTGCCTGGAGTGGATGCTGAACTAAGCCACCTTGGGACCTTGGGACATCCTGTCCTTGCTGGGGAGGAGGTAAAGAGATGGGGAGAAGAGTGACTTGTAGGGGCAGAAGGGGAAGGGCATTTGAACAAGGGGATAAATGGAGAAAAAAAATGAGATTTTATTAATAATAAAAAATGAGAAAAAATCCTGTTTTCCATTGAACATTTGATTTTTACATATCTTCACATTTGAGTAGTTCTAATGTTTTAATTAGTTTGTTTTTCATTGGACATGAATCATAATAGAATTATGAATCTAAGGAAATCTATTATTACTTTTATATGCCCACATGTAATTCCATATGTAATGAAGAAAGAAAGACCTGATGTGGCAGGAGGGGGAAGGGACCTTGAATAAGGATATACAAGGATAGAAAGTGTGACTTCTTTGTTAATAATAATAATAATAATAATAATGATGATAAAGATTTTTGTATATTCAAGAAAAATTCTAATTTGTTTTCTAATATTATAAAGTCATATAAATCATATTAAAAGGAAAGTATTTTGCTATTAATGGGAAAATCTGTGTAAGTAATCACAGAGCTTAACTTTAACAGTGAATGTGAGACAATTTAGATGTCATCTAAGGGGACAGTCACACTTGAAGGGTTTGTAGATCTTATTGGCTTGTGAGCATATCGATGAGGATTATCCTGATCATAAATTGAGAGAGAAGATCCCATCATATGCAGGTATCTGTGTATCAACTGCACTGCAAGCCAGCAAGCAAGCAGCATCTTCGAGAATTTCTGGTGTTTGGGACGATCAAATTAGTTTCTTGGTCCTAGGAAATGTTGTGTAGAATAACAAGTGGACCTGCTTTTAAGTGTGTGCCTTGAGTTTCTACATTGACTTTGTTCAGGGACAGAATGTGACTTGGGCTCCAAGGTGCCAGCCCATTTACAGGAACACAGTCTGATCCCACCCCTCAAGGCTCCAAATATTGCCTATGCCAGTCAAGAGTTGCCTATCCTTGGAGAGCCTAGTTCCTTTTCCTTTCCCCAGTGGCTATCTTGATTGAGTGAGTTCCTCAGAGCTCCAGCCAGCCATCTCCGTGGAACTCCTCCTCTTAATCCCTACCCTCTTGCTCATATAGACTCCCTCCCCCACTCCAGCTCTAAGGGAAGCTTGACACAGTGCTCAGCCATAGATCTCTGCCTCCACTTCTATTCATAGTTGAATGTGGGTTCTGTGATGAACTTAGGGTGGTTATTCATTTGCTTATAGGGGAAGTCCTGTCTAAGCACCTGCTCCACTATAAGTTAGAGATCTAGCCAGGGACACTTTGTGAGTTCTTGGAGCCTATTTCCTGTAGATGAACTTCTAACCCAGTCTTGATATTGGGATGAAGAAATCGGACCTGCCTGGAGTGGATGCACCACGCTGAACTGACCCACCTTGGAACTTCTTACCCTTTTTGGGGAGGGGGTGGGGTGGGGGAAGGCTGAAAGCAGACTGGGAGGGACTGGGAGGAGGGAAGGATGGGCAAGAGGATACACTGAAAAAAAGACCTTTAAAAAAATACATAAATTAAATTAAAAGAAAAAAAGAATGTGACCTGGTGTTGGAAACTGAATTAACCCCTTCCTCCTTAGAAGCTGCTATCTATCAGGGCATTTGTCACATCAACAAATGTTCAAGTATAACAAGCCATTTCAAATATCTTAAGAAAAAACAATGCCATTGACTGACAGAATTTCTAGTGCTTTTTTTTCACTTTATCTCTACAACTTGTTCATTTTTGTTTTCTCTGAAAATTTCCCACTAAGTATGTTTCAGTATTGTTCCTTTGTTATACTTTTAAAAGAAAGATACAAAACCAGCTTACCTAAAATTATCTGTGAAGACAAATTTCTATCTTTAATAGGTTTATAAAATTAAGGACAAATGTTCACCATGATACAGATAATAAAAAGGAAAACACAAAGGTAACACACTTATTGCTGTGACTTGCAGCTAGGCAGAATATTATTTTTATCTGATCAACTCTGGTTGACTCTCAAAAAGAAAAGATAATTTGCTAAACTTGATTCACTTCCTGAGAATACTGGCTGTCATTATACTTAAGTTCCATAAACTTACCATCAACTCTTATTTATGATTTTAAAATTGTGTACGTTTTTATGGTAATCTGAATAAAAGAACTATTAGCATATATAGCATATTCTATGAGAGAAATGGTACAAGTCACCTAAACTCAAAAGTGGGACAATTGCTTAACACACTGTGGTGATTGAATAAATTAATTAAAGACATTTGTAACCTGTTGTATGAAGTTTGTGGCCTGGATTTTTGGGCCTAGCAGTGAGGTTCTGGTCAGCAGATTGCAGATCCATAGACTTGCAGTCCCACAGTCCCACAGAGACACACAGGTGCTTGCATTAATTTTATGCTGATTGGCCTGGGGCCCAGGGCCCAGGCATATATAGCTATATGTATATTGCTAATCAATATACTTTACTCTTAATCACACCCATGATTTTTATCTTGTTCAGTCATGTGGCTTGGTACCTTTTCTCAGAGCAGCATTTCAGCTTCTCTGGTGCCTCTGCTCTGAGACGTTTCCAGAGATTTCTTTTTTTTTTTTTTTTCCTTCTTTATTTTGTATTTATCAAAAAAAAACCACAGTAAAAAGAATTTAAAATGTGGAAGAGTTAACAATAACTATACAGAGGATAAGAATGATAAGCATGGCTTATCAAGGGTAGAAATACAAATAAGATTGCTACACCTATATTTTCTTTGTGTTCATCTTTCCCTCTGAATTTTTTTTTCCATCCCTGTATATCCTTATTCAAGGTCTCTTCCCCCTCCCAACAGATTTCTTAGTCTGGAAGCCCTGCCCATACTTTCTGTCTGCCTTTGGCCAATTAGCATTTTTATTAAACCAGTAGGCAGAACATTTACAATTTACTATAATCCCACTACAGTAACCTTTTAAGAACTAAACCCATTATTCAGAAAAGTGAAGAAAATAAATAACCCAACTAAAATATTAAACAATAATCTGACATAGAAAATTGAATTGAGGATTAAAAATTATTTTGGTGACACTGATAGCTTTTGAATGTATAAAGACTTAGAGAAGAAAATTTCCTTGGACTTAATCCTGGAGAATATTAAAGATGCATATTTTTTCTATTAGTGGATATGAATGAGGGCTATATAAGGAATGCCATCATGACTTGGTATAATGCTTCATATTTTAAATTATAAAAAATGTTACAAAATTATGGATTAAGTTATCACACCACTGTAATCAAGGAATATTTAAATTAATAAATGATGTTCCTTTTTTCTGAAAAAGTTCTAGAGATTTAGATAATGTCCCAAAGAAACCAACATTTTATAGATATAATGATTCAACCTGCATGTGGCTTCTAATATTAATATCAATCAAGAGGTTTTTAACAAAATATGGGAAAGCTCTAATTTGCATACTTATTTTGGGTAAAGGGTTGTTTGTACATATATGTAGTATGAATTTGTATGTTTTTATTTTTTTGAGTATATGTGCTAGTGGACATCTGTGTAGAGACAAGGGGCTGATGTCAACAATCAAACTTTGTGAGGCAAGGTCCTTACTAAACCTGGAACTTGTCAGTTGGCTAGACTAGCTGACCAGGATGGCCTGAAGATCCTACTCTCTCTGTCCAGTCTATGCATTCCTGTGGGAACTAAGGTTATGTTGCATACCACCAGGATCAGTGTTTAGACAGAAAATGGTAATTTATACTCAAGGACTTATAGCTTTATGGTGACCATGTTACTCACTGAGTTTTCTTCTTGGCATAGCTAGACAGATTTAATGCAAAGATCTAGAGACATTTGGGATAGAATAAATGACAAGATAACCTTTGCCACAAAGAAAAGAATGTTTTTTCTCTTTTACTTCTTCTTTCCTTATTTATTCCTTTCTGTAGCTCAATGAACAACTGATAACAGCATGGTGCACAATGTGTCCCCCTCACCCCTGTGATGAGATCTGGAAAGTATTATTTGGGTGACTCAGGGAGAATGTTAAAGGCTGCTGAAGATAGCCCAGTCAGAGAAAAATCATTCGATGATGATGTCTAGTTTGCAATTTTTAACACATTTAACTATTGTAACTGTTGTATGCATATTCTTTGATGTTACTAAGGACTTTGCAGCTTCCTACTTGTTTCTCCTTTAGAAAGTCGTGAGGTGTTGGAGATTAGCACAACAAATATAAGAATATTTAATCATCACAGATAACTCACAGGGAGTGGGCATTTCATGGATAAAAGCCCAGGTTCTAATACTTCTTTGGTGCAATGATATTAGAGGGGTTCAACTTTCTGAAAAGGTCAGTCTCCTAGCAATCCATACTTGCCCATCTTTTGTAAACATGGCTTTTGTAAATTTAACTTATGTGGGAACAAGGAGTTTTTAACTAAGGAGAGGTCATTTTCATGTTATCAGACTTCATAATTGATAATAAATATTTCATAATTAATCATATTATTAAAATTAGATCTAATTTATTTACATATTTTTATGAATAGATCAGTCACATTTTTGATCTATGGCTCTCTTAGGGATATACTGGCAAATTTAAGAGTTTGTGTTAGTTAATTGTTTTTGCTTAAACAAAAACAAACCAAAAAAACTATAAAAAATAGGTTCTGTTGTACCAAGACTACCCTGAGTCTTGCTAGGCAACCAAGGATGTCCTTACATTTCTAATCCTCTTGTCTTTACTTCTGAGTGCTGGTGTTACAGGCATGTGGTACCTAAGTTTTGCTCTATTGTGACTAAACCCACAGCTTCATACTTGCTAATTAAACAGTCTAACAAAGGAACTACATAGCCAGCAGACTGAGTACTTTTTCATGTATCTTTCTGAAGTCATAACCATCCAACTTCTGTATATATTAGAGCCACCATATGATTCAAAGAAGTCTCCAAAGATATCTTTTGTAACACCATGCACCATAAAGTTATATTTCTTAAAAAGCCAATTCACCACATAGTAACACTGTCACTTTCTATCATTTATTATGAATTGGAAAGTATTATTTGAATATTTATCTATAAATTAAGAACTGTACCTTTCTTCTACAAACCACAAAAATACTTCAGCACAATAAAAAGAGGACCCAATAATGGTTTTTAAATAATTCTCACTGTTCTCAGAAACTGACATGTGTTACCAGATGTGTAAGAACCTGTAAATGAAAAACAAAGTTAATGTAAATGTTGTCAGAGATGAGAATCAAGCCTTCATGAATTATGGTACTAGAAGGGAGATTAGGGCTCTAGCTATTTGCAAAACACTGAAAATAAAATTAACTAACCACTGCTGTCAGTTAAATGCAATGCTCTATGTAGTAAACAGTGTATGTCCAAGGAGTCAATATGCAACAAATTTCCTTACGGCTGAAGGAAATTAAATCATTGGACCATAATCTAATGAAAAAGGTGAAACAAATGTAAGCCTTTCTATTCTTATGTTCTCAGTCTCCAGAAATAGGACACATTTGCTACAAACTTTGTTGTTTTTCCTGTGAAATATAGTCTTTATTTAAGTATGTTTGCTTATGCTTCTATTTATAAATGGGAATCATATTTATCTCTCACAGGAACTATAGAGGTTATGTTGTGTCATTCCTGAAAATCTTTCCCTTCTCTCCATTGTTGGGTTTTGAAACTTTGTATGTAAAAGAGACTGCATTTTTCCATTAATATAAATAATTCTTTTCATATTATATAATATATAAGTATATTTAAAAATATTAATAATTATGAGTGTTTTCAGGAATGAAAATATGATTTAATTTAGGCAAAACCAAAAGACACATCCTAGAGGCTTTAATTTTAAAGAATACAATTTAGTTTTCTTTTGTACAGTATCTTTGAAGGTATGAGGATATAGCAAAGCTGTCCTAGAAGCCAGTCCCAAAACTGAGGACGTTCATAACAGAAGATATTAGACAAAACCATTAAGAACAAAAGTCTTGGCTATTGTGTGGAGACAAGAGCTGAGATTGCTGCCTCCTTTTTAGGAATTTGTGACAGATGAATTAGCAAGACATAGTTCACCTCATGAAATTGCAAGTATGCTTTCTTATAGGTATGTGTAAACAATTGGTAATGCACTGAAATCCCTCTTTTATTATAAACATAATCAGAATTGTCTTCAGAAAAGTTCAATATTTGCTATACTCACTTCATCACTTCAATAACCAAGAAATGAAAATATTTATAGACATCAAGTAGTATAATCTTGATTTTTTTTCCTTCTACCAAGGAACGTTCAATTCAATTATAATTCTATAACCAAAGCTAGTCATATTATGAGATAAACGTATGCAGATGTCCACATAGTTCAATACTCTTAAAGTACCTCACAAAACAGTGACATTAAAAATGTTAGTAGTAGCTATATATGTATCTCAAATTTTTAGCATTTATATTTATATATAAATGTATATAGCATTTATATATATTTAATCATAGTAGTAATTGATTAAGATATTGTCATAACTTAGGCTCTAATTATTCTAGGAATCTGTTTCATAAAATAATGGTCCACAGAACACCACATTGATACGAAGAAGTGTACATTAAGGGTAGACAAAATTGTTCTTACTAGGTTTAAGTCTGAAAAACTGGATTTACTCTATTGGAAATGCACTTTGGTTAATCATTTATATATACACAAAGTGCTTTCACTTTATAGAGCATTCCATATGCCAAATGAAGCATAACATTAAATGATAAACACCATCGTACTTCTAAATATAGATGTATGTCACTATTTCATATAAGTACCTACTTAATATAAAGAGCACTGATTCAACTATATGGGCTGTTAATTTTGTTTATGTAAGCAAGCTTAACAGGGCAACAAAAGGAAGAGTCTAGTGTAAGAGGCCATTTAAAGAACTGATATAAAATGAATCAATATAAAAACTTAAAATGCTTCCATTCCAGATTAGATATTAAAAGTAGTATAAGCTTTCTGTTCTGTGTGATATCAAACTCTAACAGATATTACTGATATCATTTAAAAACAATACAAGTATCACATAGCATTTGATCTCCCTAGATTGTTTTCTTATAACTAAGATAATTTTAAATACTTCAAATGAATACATTAGCGTATAATTTTAGATTTATTTATGTATATGAAATATTAATTATTAAGTCATTTAAAATTAATAACATAAATTTCTTCAATGCTGGAGAGGTTTTGGGGCAAGGGGAACACTCCTCCATTGTTGGTTGCAGTGTCAGCTTGTCCAGCCACTATGGAATGCAGTATGGCAGTTTCTCAGTAAACTGGGAACTCATCTCCCCAAGGATTCAGCAATACTGGGCACATAAATGCATATTTGTACTCCAAAGGCATTAGCTCAACTATGTTCATAGCAGCATTATTCATAATAGCAAGAACCTGGAAACAATCTAGATGCCCCTCAACTGAATAATGGATTAACAAACTGTGGTACATCTACACAATGTAGTACTACTCAGCAGTAAGAAAAATGATATCCTAAAATTTGAAGGCAAATGGATGGATTTGGAGAATATCGTCCTGAGCGAGATATCACAATCCCAGAAAGATAAGCAGGGGATGTACTCACTCATTAGTGGACTCTAAACAATAAAGCAAAAAAAAAAACAAAGCATGTCCAAGCTGCAAACCATAACCACTGAACAGCTTGGAATCTGAAAGACCTTGGACTGGCACCTTGGTTCGCACTCCCTCCAGAGGAACACCTGACCTAGTCTTGACGTTGGGGTAAGAAAAGCAGATCTGCTAGGAGTGGATGCTGAACTAAGCCACACTGGGACCTTGAGACTTCCTGCCCTTCCTGGGGAGAAGATAAAGTGATGTGGAGAAGAGAGAGTGACTGGGAGGGACAGGAGGGTGAAGGGAGCTTGAACAAGGATATACATGGATAAAAAGTATGACTTCATTCATAATAATAATAAAAAAACCCCAAATACCCTACAAGTGATACTGGACTGATCTCTAAGATATATAAAGAACTCAAGAATCTAGAGCCCAAAACCTTGAATAACCCAATCAAAAAATGGGGTTCAGATCTAAAAAGAGAATTCTCAGCAGAAGAATTACAAGTGGCTGAAAGGCATCTAAAAAAGTGCTCATCATCTTTAGCCATCAGAGAAATGCAAATCAAAACATTCAGTTAGGATGAGTGGATCATTCCAGTATTCCTGCCTTTTATGTCTGTTGAAAGTTGCTATTTATCCCTTTAATAAATATTAACCTATCAAAAAAAAAGAACTATAGGAATCAGACAGAATTCAATGTACATTCATAAAATAAATTTACCTTCATGTCATATTGCACACTCTACAATTTCTTTAAGAAGACATCTTTATGGAAACATGGTATCTTTGAGGGCAGCATTGCCCCAATGCACAGATGAGAGAAAGGATGGTGAAGGGGTGAGTATGGCATTTTATATCATTACAACTTCTCAATATACTTTTAAAATAACAAGCAAATGCTTGATCTAGAATAGGTGGTTGGCTTTCATTTAATGTGATGTTGGAAGAAGTCAAAACAGAACATAAAATAAATTTATTGTAAACAAATTAAAAAAAAAACAACTTTGAGATACCATCTGACACCTGTTAGATTGGCTAAGATAAAAGACACAGAGGACAGCCTATGCTGGAGAGCATGCAGAGCAAGGAGAACACTCCTCCATTGTTCATGGGAGTGTAAGCTTGTTCAGCCACTTTGGAATGCAGTATGGCGGTTTCTCAGAAAATTGAGAATCCATCTCCCCAAGGATCCAGCAATACCACTTCTGGGTGTATACCCTAAAGATGCACAATCACACTCCAAAGGTATTAGCTCAACTATGTTCATAGCAGCATTATTTGTAATAGCAAGAACCTGGAAACAACCTAGATGTCCCTCAACTGAAGAATGAATTAACAAACTGTGGTACATCTACATAAAGGAGTACTACTCAGCAGTAAGAAAAAATGATATCCTAAAATTTGCAGGCAAATGGTTAGATTTGGAGAATATCCTACTGAGTGAGACATCACAAACTCAGAAAGATAAGCAGGGAATGTACTTACTCATTAGTGGTCTCTAAACAAACAAACAAGAAAAAAGCCAAGCATGCCCAAGCTGCAAACCACAACCACTGAACAGCCTGGGATCAGAAACACCCTGGACTGACTCTTCAGATCCCACTCCACTTAAAGGAACACCTGACTCACTCTTGAAGGAGGGGGGACAAAACTGGATCTGCCAGGAGTGGAGACTGAACTAAGCAATATTGGGGCAGTGGGACCATGGGACTACCTGCAGCCTGCCCAGGGATGGGATGGGGATTTGTGGAGAAGAAAGAATGACCTGATGTGGTGGGAGTGGGTGGGACCTTGCTTGAATAAGGATATACAAGTGTGACTTCTTTGTTCATAATAATAATAATAAAAAAGAAAGAAAAAATAATGAAAGAAAAAAGAAAAGAAAAGAAAAATAGTGTATTTGTTCAAAGAATACTTTAAATGACAGAATTAGTCATGAATCCTTTGTACACTACTATGATGTCCTTTTATATGATGATTTAGGTTGGACATTTTTCTACATCAGTACACTAAGAAATTATTGCATAGCAGTACATTGTACAGATATGTTTATAATTTATGTAGTGATGTTCTACAGAATATACTATTTTACATGTCCTTCAGGTTTAATATAGCATCAACTTAGCTCACAGGTATGTATTTTATTCCCTTTTAGTAGAAATGTTGTATGAGATTAGATTAATAAACTTTTGCAAAGTACATTTCCCTCCAGAGGTAATTGATGTTGCAACCCAATCAAACCAAGGCAGTCTTTCATTGTACTTAGTATTCTGTTAGATTTTTTCTCATTATACATATTTTGATACTTATAAACAAATTACTTTTGTAGAAAGTGTTCTGATTATATTCTTTCAGCATATCAGGAGGAATATTGTTTTGAAAAAACAATTATCATCTTGTATAATGAATTAATTTGATCAGAATATTTTTCTATTTTAATATTTTAGTATCTACAATTCTCAGAGTTTAGCTTTGTATTATATTATTGTTCAGCTATCTGTTAGTACATTCATATTGATATTATAAAAAAGTTTTCCAAGTATATTTTCAGTTGCATTTCTGCTCTTAATTTTTGCATTGAAATTTTCTTCACTTTTAAATTCTTGGATCTGTCTACTTATTGAGTTTTCTTTCTATTCAATGTATCCTTGGCCCACAATAAGTATTTTTTTAATGCTCATGGAACATGTGTGCTTATAAAGATTTAGTTCTAATGTAGCCAGTGATAGAATAAAACACCCTTGCTAATCAAGGAGAAATTGTCTTTTAAATCTCTATTTGACCAATAAAATTTGAAAGGAATTAATTCATGCCATTTCCAGACTGGTTTATATCCTTGCCATTAATATCATTGGGAGTCACAAATGCACTCCAGTACTGAGCAATATCTCAGTTGTCACTTTGCTTCTGGGATGTGATGGAAGCTCTCGTAAATGGCAGTATGTCTTCTTATCTGATAACCCAGCTACCTTAATGGACATAGGCAGTTTCCATTATCACAGTTTCATGAAACTTGATTGAAACGAGTGAAGAGCATATATACTTTTAAATTTATACTCAACAAAGAAGCATTCAATAAAATAGGAGTGAAATAGCACAAGAAATTATACTTAAAACTGATCATTTTACACTATCAATAATACCAAAATACTATACTTATAATATTGAGAAATATTAAAGATATTAGTGGTCTGAAGACTTAGTAGGAGACTACAAATCATTTTTCATTGTCTTCACAGACTCTTGAAGATACATACTCCTACACAGGCACACACACACACATCTGTTAGTATATAATGTATACTTGAGCACATATATATATAGTGTGTTATGATGCCTATTTATACTTGTATGAAATCATTTCAGTCTATGCTTTATAAAATATTAAGTTCTGATATGATATACTTTTATAAAACAATGAATATTTTTCTTGAAAGTCAGCCTTAGTGCAGATTATAAGATTCAATGAGAAAAACAACTTGCCACCAATTATGATTGCTTGAATTCAATGTCTGAGACCCAAATGGTGCAAGGATAGAACTGACTAATGCATGTTGTCCTATGACGTCTAGATATAGGCTGCAGCCCATGAGTACCCTCATAGTTTAGAGAAATACACACAAAAAAGTAAATAACCAAATATAAAAAATATCAGAAAGCAAAATTAGATATATTAGGAGTTAGATTATTTGAAAATTTGGTTGTGTATGGAGACATTATTAGTTCTTTTGTTGATCTATGAATTCTCATTATAAGCTAAGTAAAATTATAGCTTTTCTCTAAGTAACTGTAAACTATGCCACCTCCATCACAAAATTAGAGTATTTTCTGTAAAAGGTAAATTCTCATTTAATATTATTAAATATATTTTGTATATAACTGATATACTCTGGTTTCCTAAAATATCTATTGAGTGAGACTTTATAGAAAAGTTACTTTCATATTTAAAAGAGTATATCAGACAGATATGAGAAAATGAGCTTTACAAACTCATTTGGAATAGTACAATCCTTTTCTGTGTTGACTCAGAATGCAGCATGAGATTAGAACTATATAATGGGGACAATTACTCACCTTTTAGAAGCACTTGTTGCTCTTGCAGAGGACTAGGATTTTTTAGGTGGAGGTTTCCTGTACTGTGGCTACTCACAAATAATTACTTAGAAATTTAATATTAATTGTCAATTCTCAGACAATAGCTTAGGCTTGTTATTAGCTGATTCTTACTTTCAAATTAACCCATATTTCTTTGCTTTGCCACACTGATTGTTAACTTTTCTCGGTACAGCATGCCCATCTTGTTTCTCTCTGCATCTGAACACTATTTCCAACTCTGTCCTGACATGGGTGTCATTCTGTACACTGTGAATTTTCTTTATTACCATTATTGTTATTTTTGTTATTAAAGAAGATGTTTGGTCTATGTCTAGGCAAGCAGAAAATCCAAACAAGCAGAAAAAATGAAGGGCAGATTCAAGAAGCTGCCATCTGCCACCCAGAAAGCAAGATGTCAAGACACAGAAACCATGTCAATAGAATAGATTAATAGAAATGGGTTCAGTTAAGTTATAAGAGCTAGCTTATAATAAGCCTGAGCGAAAGGCCCAACAATTTGTAATTTATATAAGCCTCTGAGTAATTACTATATAAGTAGTTGCAGCACTGGGGGTGAGAAAACTTTGTTTGAACCAAGGGACGCAGATAGGACAGAAAAACTTTTTGCTACAAATGACATCCAACATGGGGCAATAAAAAAGCTTTAAAAAGATTCTGAGTGCACAGAAATGGGGCAACACTAGGCTTTTTAGTTTCACAATCTCATGCCAGCAGCATTGCAGAAACAGCTGGCAGCTACCTGGGAGATGTAGCTGGCTACTAGCTGCCATGAGCTAAGCTGCATGGACAATTTCCAGTCTCTAATGGACTATGGTACTAAGAGGCTTCCTCTAGCCACTGCTTGTGAGTTTGGGAGCACAGTAATGGGCTTAAATATATAACTCCAAGTTACCTAATAATGCTTTTTAGGTTTGGGAAAATAAGCATGACTCATTGATACCTCCTGCATAGTGAAAAGCCAAACAGGGTGGAGCCAGATGCCAAGGGTCCTAGCCACACGCTTTAGCTTGGAAAAGAAAAATGAAATAATAAAGTCCTTAAAAAGAATCAGTCATAAAAAGATGAAAAATATACTGTCTAGATTATGTATACTATCAGTTTTTTTTTTAATTTTTAATTGTTAATGAGCTACTACAGAAAGAAATTTGATTGTAAGGGCTGATAAGTTAAACCAACATATATATTTTAAAGGTATATTGACTTTGAAATTTTTGTCTATGAACATATTACTTTTGAATAAATGTCCTGCTCTTGATTTATATGGGATGTACTCACTCATCAGTGGACTTTAAAAAAATAAATAAAAATAGAGAAAGATTATTGTACATAAGAACTCAAGGCTACAACATAGCTAAATGACACAGTGCCTCACTTCTGCATTGATGGCCGCTGGCAGGGGTGTGAGTAAGGAAAGACTTGTTTTCTTTAAGGGTCTGGCCACAGGGAGTTTAAATATGCTCCAGTAGTTAAATGAGCAGCATGAATGGGCAGTTTTGTAAATGGGGAGATCGTAAGAGTGGGTATGAATCTGAGAGGTCTGATGGTCTAATAACTGAGTTTAATGGGTTGCAGGAAGTAAAATCAACAAATAATAAAGATATATATCTTTATATGTACATATATATATATATATATAAAGAAGATGATAATCTATGAATTTCCATTGAAAAATCTCTGGTGGAAAGATATGATTCGATGACCCAACATCCACATTAGCATCAAGGATGCTGACTATGTGATACATCCCCAAAGTTCCTCAAAGATTACCAGAGCCCCCAAATAGCAGGAGATAACCAAGAAAACTACACCTATTTTTCCAAAAAAATAGACTATGGATCTTTATCTTTCTTTAGAGAATTTGGTTATTGATCATAGTCAATCTCTTTCTAAAGAGTGTAAAAGGGAATATAGATATGATAAGATTAAAGGGTAGACTGTTGAATCAAATTTTAAAAAGCAAATACTTTAAATACTTCACATTGATATGGATTTTGGTTTAATAAAACAAATTTAAGGTTAGTTTTGATATACTATATATATATATTTCAACTCTTGTTTAATATTATATGATTATAAAATTCCCTTAATATTTTAAATTATAATTAAAATACAGATTAATAATCATCTATGATAATAATACTTATAATTATATGTTAGGCTTTTTGGTTATACAAAGATATATTTCTACTATCTTCAAACACTTTAAAGACCTACAGAACTATGGCATTTAAAATATTTTAACAATTTAGTCTTTTCTGGACAGTGATACATATCTGCTTCTGGCAGCACCAATCACCTCTAAGAGGATGTTGGCTATCAAATAAACTATATAGGCAGTTTACTTTTTTATGGAAAAAGTTAGTCACTAGGCAAGAAATTATTCTTGCCTATACTGTTTGACAGTATGTTGTATAAACTGACTGCTGAGCTTTACCAGAACAAGCTGAGATGGTCCTTCAGTTTCCTGCTTCACAGAGACTGCCAGACATTTTGCAGGACACATAGAGAAGCAATTGATAAATTATGTGAGAATGGGTAAAACAGTTCTTTAAATTCTCTGCTTCACTGTAAAGTATGTCAGAGACTCTAGGTCTGTAGGTTGAAGATGGATGATCCAATGTTGTAGAGAAACTATAGCTGACTGTCAGACAGCCAGATGTCTCTGTTATTTCTAAAATTTTGGAAGTTGCTTACAATTTCCTTCCTTACTCAGATAACGTATTCTTCTGTGGTCTTTGATGAAGTTGAAGACTAGATAATTATTCCTGTGGGACTATGCTCTTATACATATTTACAATGTGTAAATTTACAGTGTGTAAATATGTGTAATTCCTATATGTTTAAAAACTGCTGATTGGTCAAGTGACTAGACAGGAAGTAGGGGCAGGTAAAACAAAATTTTGGAAGCAGAAGAGCAGATTAGCAGATGCAGCCAGATGCATAGAAAAGAAGATGTGAATGCTGAATTAAGAAAAAGGTACCAAATCATGTTTGTTATATTTTGCTCTGGCCTCTGAAGCCACTCCCTGCACCAAATCAAGCCTCAAAGAAGAATTCCGAGCAGTCTCTTGTTTCATTCCTCCTGGGAGAACTCTCAATCTCTTCCCCTTCCTTCCCTTTTCTCTTTCTCTCTCTTATTTTCTTTCTATTTCTTTATAATAATAAAGTATTTCTATGTAGAAGCAGTCTAAGTGTCTCCTGTCACGTGGCTACCTATCACTGTCTCCCACTGCACCTCCCACCATATGAGGCATGAAGTCACTATTCTACAGCCTTCTGCCAGTCACCTTGGATAAATTTCATATCAGATAAGATAAAACATGATTACAACAATATGACTAATCATAAATGCAAATATGGGTTGACTTAAAGTATAAGAGTTACCAAGTAATAAGCCTAATCCTTAAACCAAACAGCTTATACTTAATATAAGCCTCTGTATGTTTATTTTGGCACTAATCAGTTGTGAGATTGGCCAAGTAGGACATAGAAACTTCTGACAACAAGTTAAAATTATAATTTTTCTTAGTTATGATAAAAGGTAAATTAGACATAAAACTTTAGCCTCACAAAAAAGAGGATACATGTTAAATTATTTTCTTTAATTTTGCTAAAGACAAATAGACTACATACTGTAACTGTAATTCTTGCTTGATAACTATTTTGTTATATGTAATTTTACTATGTTAATATTGAAACCTTCCTTAGGTTAGATTAGACAGGAAAGGTGAAGAGATGCAGATGTCTTTTTATACACTGTAAATATGATTTACATGCCACAAAGAATAAAGAAGCTGTTTTTTCCTCTTGCAAGGCAGGTAAAGACAGGTGAGGAATCCAAGCAAAGAAAATATGACAAGTAGAGTCAAAGAGAAGCTACAGACTGACCCACAGGAAGCAAGATAATGGAACACAGGTCAAGCTATGGAAACGATGGCAAAACAATAGATTAATAGAAATGAGTTGAGTTAAATTATAAGAACTAGATGGTAATGAGCCTGAGCCATAGGCCAAATAGTTTACAATTATAATAAGCCTCTGAGTAATTTTTTTATAAGCAGGTGCTGGACTACAATTAGAATGGCTTTGTCTGAACCTAGGGGCCCAGATGGGATAGGGAACTTCAAGCTACCCTGCTCTTCTTCCTTCCTTTATTTTAAGGTCAGCTCTCCCACCTAATTTTATCTTTTTCAGCTATTGGATATCAGTTTTTTATTTAATAAATTGCAACAACATATATTGACACAGTGTAAAGAAATATTCAACAGGGTATAGTTCTTAGCACCCACATGATGATTCAAAACCATCCCCATTTTCAGTTTCATTAGATCTGATGCCTTCTTCTGACATTCGTGAACATCAAGCAGGCACACAGTAAATACACATACATGCAAACAAAACTAGCATATAAATAAAGTAAATAGATACAATAAGGTATTTTGTAAAAGATTTAAAATAAAAAATAGGTCGTATGAAAAGAACAAGCTAGCAAGGTGGACTTTTCTTTAACAAGATGGACTGAAGTTTCAAAGAGTTATTTCCAAAACACACAGAGAGATTGAAATAGAAGCAATGCAACTGGCAGCCACTTCACTGCTTTCCATTAGATATTCATGTCATGAATTGTAATGAGCATGAAATTTTCTTCCAGATACAGTAATATATGATCTAAATAACTGTAATGCAGAAGATGCATAATTCCTTTTCACAAAGGGGAAATATTATTTTCTAAGTCTTGATTAGGCACACTTGCTCTGTGATCTCAGTGCTAGGGTGTTACAGTTGATAGTGATATTTATTTACTTATTTTATGTAACTCACACTAGCCTCAAATTCATGATCTTCTTGTCTCCAACACATTAGAACTTCATGTGACAGTCAAGGCCATTAATCACAAGATTCATTAGCTATGGAGAAGTTTCAGGACATTGATATGGCAAAAACCATCACCCTCAAAAGAGGCTAGGGAGAGCTGAAGGCACATGTTCATTTGGTGCATGATTATGCAGCTTTCAATATTTAGAAACAAAACTCTGCTTGTCTTTCTAATAGAATTTATTAGAAAAATGTAATTTGAATAAATAAAATGCAAAAGTTTAAATGCATATTTTGGTTCAGAAGCAGATTGCAGATAACTAGTTAATACAACCAAATCCTATACTGTTAAGTCATCATCTACCTGTCTTTTGGTTGCTGCATGAATTTTTATGAATAATCAACTGGTGTGTGAATTATTTTTATGACAAAAGTATATTATTAATAGATCACAAACATTCCTTTTATTTGTAGACTTATTTATTTCAGTTTTCAGATTCTCTTGGATTAGCCTTTAATTAGTTTTATAGTAAAAATTTTATGCAAACTACATGGTTCTTAGACATCTTTACTTTGATGTCTATAAGGCTGCAATATTTTTGTTGCAAACTTTCCTTTAATTATACATGCATAATAAGTATATTATATATATATCACACACACACATATATGATGTATTATATATTTGATTGCTTTAATTAGCAATACTGGTGAAATCTGTGAGATCTTTGATGACAGCTGAAACGTCTCTAGTTTTCTCCAGAGATAATAATCCTTAAATGGAAAGTCATGCCTCTTTCACTTTTTAATTGTTTTACCTTATTATTTTGAAAATATAATGACCCCATTCTTTATAAGCAGAAATGATTTAGGTCTTGTCTTTAAGTTAACATTTCCTATAATTTCTGCTTTAAAATTCTCAGTAGAACATGTTCACCACATTCATCTCTTAACTTTCTAAAGTTTGTGACATTGAATGCTTTTTAAATATTCATCACTTTTTCTTCTTTAATGTTACCTCTGGACCATATTTTTTAAAAAAATTTTTAGACATTACCTAGATGTAACTACAACCATTTCAGAGATGTCATAATTTAAAAAATTTACTACCTTTTGTTTGATTAAGGATTAAACTTTGAATTAAATGTATAAGACAGTTAAGATACAACTTCTCTACTTCCTGAGATTGTGTATGTAAATGGTTACAAGGTGGAGCAATGAGAGAAGGTCCAAAATTCATTCAGTTCAGATTCTGGTTCTGGCTCTAGCTAAGCAACTGAGTAGCTTCAACTTCTCTTGATTTAATTTGAACATCTATAATGAGACTGAAGGTGATATTAGTCAATGGTTCCTGACTTGACTCTAATGAATTTTAGTTCAAAACCCCAGTGCATGGCTTACTACATTCTAATAAATTCTAAGTAATTTACTACGCAGGTTACTCAATAAATATAGAAGTATTATATAAAAAGATAATAATTTAGCTCGGGGATAAAATTTATTTTGGTGTATATATAGTATGAAAATTAATGTTGCATTATATTTAAAGGGGGGGGAAAGCAATCTACATTCTACAGAAAGCTTTGAAATATATTTGTTGCTGATAGTCTAGCTAGAATAAAGATTAATGTGATCTTTAAGTGAATTGAAATATTTATTTCTGAGAAGTTACTCTATCATCAACTTCTCTGTTAACAATTTATGAAAATGTACATTGTCACTCTGGAAGCATGGGACACCCACTGACTGTTTAAAATTTAATCTTAGTAGTAGAAATTAAATATATGTATGCTTTTATTTTACTTCAATAATATGAATACTTTTGAACCCACAAATAATTGAAAATCGTGTTATAGCTCATGGGCTCCACAATATTGTCTCTAAATTTCCATATGATAATAAACATTCTTAAAAATCTTAAAGAGATACTTTCTGAATACTTCATTACTTGTACATTTATTATTTAGAAAATTAATATTTCTAATGATAAATTGTCTGAAGACAAATTAATTCGTGATTAACATGCCTGGTTGAATCATACAATTAATTGTATTTACTTTATTGTTCAAAAAAAGTAAAAGTGTATTTACATTACCTTTGTCATTGAATAATTATTGTTGTTGTGTTTATTATAATAGTTTGATTATGAGAGATAAATATTTGAAAACTTTTGATTTGCTTCCTATCTCATCTATTTGCTTCTAGCAAATATTAAAATATTCAAGATAACTGAGCATACATTGAAAACCATAAAGCTATCTTTTCTGATACGTCATCTAAAAGCACATTGTCTATTTATATATTACAAGTCAAATTAAAATTAAAACATAATAGATCCAGAGCACAGTCAAAGAAGGCTCTAGGCTCTGCCCAGGTGAGTCTCATCTCCAGGGCAAACTGAGTCATCAGACAAGGAGACTCCATCCAGAGCAGAGTCAATGATTGAACAGGCCCCTTGCGCAGAGCAGACAGAGGAAACAGAAGCCCTCTAGCCACAACTGACTAGGAGCTGACTAATTTTGAACCACTGAAGCCATGAGCAGATGCTAGTGCACCAATACATATAGGAATATAAAGAACAACAAGGCAACACCAGACAAAAGTGATGGTTCTGCAACAACAAGAGCTGAACAGAAAAATGAAGAGGAATCAGAAGGAAACAAAAGCATAAACACCTTTATGAAGATTATTGAAGCCTTCAAAGAGGGTATAAAAATATCTTTAAATAAATCGAAGAAAATACAAACCAAATTTTGGAAGAGATGAACAAATTCTGCAAAGAAACCCAAGAAAAAGAAAATCAAAAATGAAAGAAACATTCCAGGAACTAAAAGGTGAAATAAGAGCAATAAAAAAGATACAAAATGAGGCAAAGCTGGGAATTGAAATCATGAAAAAAGAACTGAAACTACAGACACAAGCATAGTGAACAGAATCCAAGAGATAGAAGAAAGAATCTCTGGAGTCGAAGACGAAATACTGTAAATAGATATATCAGTTAAAGAAAATACTAAAACCAACAAAGCCATAACACAAAACATTCAGCAAATTTGAGACACCATGAACAGAGACTGATCTCTAAGGTATATAAAGAGCTCAAGAATTTAGATCCCAAAACCTTGAACAACCCTATCAAAAAATGGGGTTCAGATCTAAAAAGGGAATTCTCAGCAGAGGAACTACGAATGGCTGAAAGGCACCTGAAAAAGTGCTCTTCATCTTTAGCCATCAGACAAATGCAAATCAAAACAACTTTGAGATACCACCTAACACCTGTTAGATTGGCTAAGATAAAAGGTACAGATGACAGCCTATGCTGGAGAGGATGCGGAGCAAGGGGAACACTCCTCCATTGTTGGTGGGATTGTAAGCTTTTTCAGCCACTTTGGAATACAATATGGAGGTTTCTCAGAAAATTGAGAATCAATCTCCCCAAGGACCCAGCAATACCACTTCTGGGTGTATACCCTAAAGAGGCACATTCACACTCCAAAGCTCAACTATGTTCGTAGCAGCATTATTTGTAATAGCAAGAACCTGGAAACAACCTAGATGTCCCTCAACTGAAGAAAGGATTAACAAACTGTGGTACATCTACACAATGGAATACTACTCAGCAGTAAGAAAAAATGATATCCTAAAATTCACAGGCAAATGGATGGATTTGGAGAATATCCTCCTGAGCGAAGTATCACAAACTCAGAGAGA
>PVIH01018766.1:9100-37565 GCA_004025045.1 Sigmodon hispidus
CTCCCTCCTCTCCCCCTCCCTCTTCCCCTCCCCTCCTCTCTCTTGTTTTTGCTTTGTTTTAACATTTCTTAAATATGATTCTGATGGCGTGAAGTCCACTTTCAGTGTTACGCAGCTTTTCCTCCTCCAAAGTGGAAGTTCCTCACCCACCCTGTACCGTCGTTCCCTCCTCCAATCCCCGGCAGCCACCATTTTGCTTTCTACCCATATTAATTTGAACACTCTAAGTACCTCATGTAAATGGAATGATACAACATTTGTACCATGTGTCAGCACCTCATTCTTTCCTTTCTGCCATCTCCAACCCCTAGCTCAGAGAAGGATACGAACAACAGACACTCAGTACAAAGTCAGACTGTATACCTATCCCACGAGGAAGCAGTTTGAGTATCTCCCCCTAGAATAGCTTCTGATAAGAAGGTCTACCTAACTTTTTTTTTTTTCAAACACTTACATACACTGTCTTCTTGGCAGATTTGTAAACAATAAAACTCAAACCAATTAGCTGATAAAAGTGAACCAAATTCAGGAAAATATAAGCAAACGAGGCACAATCTTCAACCCAAATGCAGATGGATTCACACTTCTTAAAAATAAACAAATGTGTGAAGCATTCATTATAATTTTTACAGCAGAACATCTCATAGTGTGTCATAAACTATCAAACAAAGACGGTCAGAAGGTTAACTGTAAGCAGTGGAAATCCTATTTACAGGATCTATGTGGGTCAGGATCTAAGGAGGGGAAAAGCAGCTTACTCTCAGATTGGCTCAGGGAAAAATGTAAGAATTGGTCCTAATGGAAGTCATCAATTCCTTCTTCTGAACATAAGCCAAGACTTAGCTATATGTGACCAAGCATGGTGGTACACGCCTGTAATCTCAGCCCTTCAGAGGCTGAGGCATGAGATTTGCTATATGTAATATAATTTTCTATATAGCAAGACTGAAGTCTCAAGAAAACAAATAAAAGAAAAAAATTGACTGAGTCTTTTTCATCTGAAAGTATAATTGAAATGTGCCCATAGCGTTATGTAGCTGGCATGCAAATAAGTATAAACTTAAAGCTATAATTGGAAAACCTAAGGACCAGAGTCAATGGCTGCCTCTGCATGACTCCGTATGAAAGGGACAGTTACTGACAAGCACAACTTTCCCTAAGCAGGCACTATTGTTGCCCAGGATCCATTAGATCAAATGATGATTAACCCCTCTTATAGACTTCCATTATTATAAAGAATAATGTGACACCGTGACCTTACAGAAAGGAAAGGTTTGCCTTGGTTCACAGTTTCAGAGGGCTCTGCTCATGACTGATTGGCCTGCCGATTGCTTCCAGATGGTCAGGCAGCACCTCACAAAGTCACAAAACAGAGCAAAGCCAGTCAGCCATCTCTTCTTGGCCCAGAAGGAAAAGAAAGAGACTAGAGTCCCACTGTCCTGATAAGAGCATCTCAACTTGAAGGACCTAAAGACTTCTCCTGGGGCTCGCCTTTTTGTTTTTCTTTTTTAATTTTTTAAAATCTGCTCTTCTCCAGTTTGTGTGTATATGTGATATGTATGCATGTACACGTGAATGTTTATATGTATGTATATGTGCGCAGGTACATGTGGAAGCCTGAGGCTGACATCAGAGGTTGCCTCCATTGATCTCCAATTTGTTCACCCAGAGCTTTCAGTACAGCTAGTCTGCTTCACCCTATCTCTGCCTTCCAAGATGGGCTGCCACACCCATCAGGGGTAAGAATGTTGCTGGGGATTTAAATCTGGTCCAAATGATGTCATGACAACTGCCTTAACCACTGAGCCATTCCTCCCACCTTTAGTTCCCAGCATTGAAAGGTTTCATAACTCTAGTAGTGATGGATTATGGAACAAGCTTTCATCACTTGGAACTTTGGATATACAACATCCAAACTATGGTAGACCATTTAAGAGATGCTCCCCATCAGAAAGTTTATGAGACTGCCCCAGTCCATAGTAGATATTATTGCAAGCTTTCCCAAGCCTTTGTTACACAAGTGCTCACTGGGACTCTCCTCATAAGTAGAACATATGGAAATTTCTAGACTTACTTCAGTCTAGAACCCATACATAGTTCACAGACATGGTCATGTTACTGCTGTTGGGCATGTATTTCAAGATAATAGATTAAAGCAATAAAAATGAAAGTATTGCCCTAGCGGCCTCTGTAACAACTGGAGACCCACAGACCCTGAACCCACAGATGACTAAGAGCTAATTAAGAGTGAACCGAGGAAGCAATGGGCAGATGCCAGTGCAAGAATATATATAACAACATAAAGAACCACCAGAAGAAACAGGTGGTTTTACAACATCAAGACCTGAGCATAGCAATGAAGAGGAAATAGAAGGAAATGACCTTAGAAATATTATAAAAATAATAGAAGCCTTGAAAGAATATATTTAAAAATTCCCTTAAAGAAATAGAAGAAAATACAAACAAAAAATGGGAAAAGATTAACAAATCCCTAAAAGAAAATAAAGAAAACCAAGGAAAAGAAAACAAACATATGAAGGAAACATTCTAGGAATTAATAATTGAAATAGAAGCAAGGAAAGCACAAACCGAGGCAATGCTGGAAATGGGAAACCTGAAGAAACGAACCAGAACTATAAAAGCAAGCAATCCAACAGAATGCAAGAGATGGAAGAGAGGATCTCTGGAGTAGAAGATTCAACAGTGGAAATAGATACCTCAGTCAAAGAAAACACTAAAACAAACAAACAAAAAAGTCGTAACACAAACGTCCAGGAAATTTGGGACATCATGAAAAGAACAAACCTGAGAATAATTAGAATTGAGGAAGGAAAAGAATACCAGCTCAAAAGCACAGAAAATATATTCAACAAAATCATAGGAGAAAACGTTCCCAACCTAAAGAAGGAAATGCCTATAAAGATAGAAGCTTGCAGAACACCAAATAGACTAACTCCTCCCTAAAAATGTTTGCTCACACATAATAATCAAGCCATTAAACATACAGAACGAAGAAAAAAATACTAAGAGCTGAGAAAAGGGCCAACTTACTTATAAAGGCAGACCCATCAGAATAACACCAGATTACTCAATGGAAACAATGAGAGCAAGAAGGTCCTAGTCAGAAGTTATACAGACACTAAAAGGACATGGCTGCCAGCCCAGACTACTATGTCCAGCAAAACTATCAATCACCACAAGTGGAGTAAAAAAGATATTTTATGACAAAACCAGATTTAAACAATCCATATCTATAAATCCAGCCCTAAAGAAAGCACTAGAGAGAAAACTCCAACCTAAGGAAATCAGATACACCCATGAAACCACAAACAACTGATAATCCCACAGAAGAAACATACACATACACATGCTACCACCAAACATAACAGGAAATAACAATCATTGGTTATTAATATCCCTTAATAGGAATGGACTCAATTCACTTATAAAAAGACACACACTAATAAGATGGATACAAAAACAGAAGTCATTCTTCTGCTGCATATAAGAGACACAACTCAACTTCAAAGACAGACACAGGGTCAGAGTAAAGGGTTGGGAAAGACTTTCTAATCAAATGGTCCTAAGAAACAAGCTGGTGTAGCCATTCTAATATCTAACAAAGTAGATTTCAAACTAAGATCAACCAAAAGAGACCTGGACAAACATTACTTACTCAACTCAGGAAAAATCCACCAAGATGGAAGTCTGAATCCTGAACATTTATGTGCCCAAAACAAGGGCACCTACATTTGTAAATGAAACACTACTAAAGCTTAAACCTTACATCAAACTCCACACTAATAGTGGGAGACTTTGATACCCCACTTTCACCCTTGGATGGGTCAACCAGACAGAAAGTCAACAGAGAAATAAGGGATTCAACAGAAGTTATGACCCGAAAGGACTTAGTAGGTATGTACATAATTTTCCTTCCAAAGACAAAGGAATATACTCATTCTTCAGCATCCCATGGAACTTTCTTTAAAATTGACCACATACTTGGTCATAAAGCAAATACCAATAATTACAAAAAAATTAGAAATAACGCCTTGTATCATATCAGACCACCATGGTCTAAAGTTAGAGTTCAGCAACAAAAGTCATAGAAAGCCTACAAATTCATAGAAAGTGAACATCTTTCAGTTGAACCACCTCTGGGTCAAGGAAGAAGTTAAGAAAGAAATTAAAGTCTTCCTAAAATTTAATGAAAATTAATCCACAAAGTACCCAAACTTGTGGGACACAATGAAAGCAGTCTTGAGAGGAAAATTCATAGCACTAGATGCGTATATGAAAAACCTAGAGAAATCCCACACTACAGCACTAACAGCACAGCTGAAAGCCTTAGAACAATTAGAAGCAAACTCACCTAGAAGGAGTAGATGGCAGAAAAATAATAAAGCTATACTATAGAGCTACAGTAATAAAAACAGCCTGGTACTAGCATTAAAAACAAACTTGTGGATCAATGGAATCGAATTGAAGACCCCAACATTAACCCACACACCTATGAACACCTGATTTTTGACAAAGAGGCCCAAAATATACAATAAAAAAAAGACAGTATCTTTAACAAAAGATGTTGGCATAACTGGATGGTAGTATGTAGAAAAATGCAAATAGATCCATATCTATCACCCTGCACAAAACTCAAATCCAAGTAGATCAAAGATGTCAACATAAACCCAGCTACACTGAACTTGATAGAAAAGAAAGTGGGAAATACCCTTCAACACATCGGCAGAGGTGACTACTTTTTAAATATAACACCAGTAGTACAAACACTAAGAACAACAATTAATAAGTGGGATCTCCTGAAACTGAGAAGCATCTGTAAGGCAAAGGACACAGTCAATAAGACAAAACAACAGCCTACAGAATGGGAAAAGATCTTCACCAACCTTACAACTGACAGAGGACTGATCTCTAAACTATAGAGAACTCAAGAAACTAAAGGCCAACACACCAAATAACCCAAATAAAAAATGGGGTTCAGAGCTAAAAAGGGAATTCTCAACAGAAGAATTACAAATTGCTGAAAGGCACTTAAAGAATTGCTCAAGGTCTTCTTATCGGCTCCTCTTTGGAAGAGGCTTTTCGGCTTGAGACCGGGCCGAGGGGTCTGGCGATCGACTGGCTGGTGGTTTTCGTTGGTGGGTGCTAGGGCTGGTGGGAGCAGCCGCCCCGAGGAAGCACCATGATTTCGGTGGCGCAATTGTTGGATGAGTTAATGGGCCGGGACCGAAACCTCGCCCCGGATGAGAAGCGCAGCAACGTACGGTGGGACCACGAGAGCGTTTGTAAATATTATCTCTGTGGTTTTTGTCCTGCAGAATTGTTTACAAATACTCGTTCTGATCTTGGTCCGTGTGAAAAAATTCATGATGAAAATTTAAGAAAACAGTATGAGAAGAGTTCTCGTTTTATGAAAGTTGGCTATGAACGAGATTTTTTGCGATACTTAGAGAGTTTACTTGCCGAGGTAGAGCGTAGAATTAGACGAGGTCATGCTCGTTTGGCATTATCTCAGAATCAGCAATCCTCTGGGGCTGCTGGTCCAACAGGCAAAAATGAAGAAAAGATTCAGGTTCTGACAGAGAAAATTCATGTGCTTCTACAGCAGATTGAAGAGTTAGGATCTGAAGGCAAGGTAGAAGAAGCCCAGGGAATGATGAAATTGGTTGAACAGTTAAAAGAAGAGAGATAATTGCTAAGATCTACAACCTCGACTATTGAAAGTTTTGCTGCCCAAGAAAAACAGATGGAAGTTTGTGAAGTGTGTGGAGCCTTTTTGATAGTAGGAGATGCCCAGTCCCGGGTAGATGACCATTTGAAGGGAAAACAGCACATGGGCTATGCCAAAATTAAAGCCACCGTGGAAGAATTAAAAGAAAAATTAAGAAAAAGAACAGAAGAACCTGATCGTGATGAACGTCTCAAAAAAGAGAAGCAAGAAAGAGAGGAAAGAGAAAAAGAGCGAGAACGAGAAAGAGAAGAACGAGAAAGGAAAAGACGAAGAAAGAGGAAGAAAGAGAGAAAGAAAGAGCTCGTGATAGAGAAAGGAGAAAGAGAAGTCGTTCTCGAAGTAGACACTCAAGCCGAACTTCTGACCGCAGGTCCCGGGACCATAAAAGATCACGGAGTAGGGACAGAAGGCGAAGCAGAAGTAGAGATCGACGAAGAAGCAGAAGCCATGACAGATCAGAAAGAAAACATAGGTCTCGCAGTCGAGATCGAAGAAGGTCAAAAAGCCGAGATCGAAAGTCATATAAACATAGGAGCAAAAGTCGGGACAGAGAACAAGACAGAAAGTCCAAGGAAAAAGAAAAGAGGGGATCTGATGATAAAAAAAAAAAAGTAGTGTGAAGTCCAGTAGTCGGGAAAAACAAAGTGAAGACACAAACCCTGAATCGAAGTAAAGTGATACTAAGAATGAGGTCAATGGGACCAGTGAAGACATTCAATCTGAAGGTGACACTCAGTCCAATTAAAACTGATCTGATAAGACCTCAGATCAGACAGAGGACTACTGTTGAAGATTTTTTGAAGAATACTGAAAACGGCATAAAGTGAAGATCCAACATTAAAATGAGGTGAAAGAAAGCTATTATAGTGGCATAGAAAAAGTATAAAGCTCAGTTAGTTATTTGTCTTTTTATTATTATTATTAAAAATTAATTCAGGACTGTTGTGACCTACCAGATTTCAGAACATGTGTTATTATCACATATGCCACTTTGAAAACTTAGGTCCTGTATCATATTTTTTCTTTAAGACTTTTTAAGAAATATTACCTAAACATGTGACTTGCTCAGTGTTTAATTGCAAGTTTTCAGTCTCGGACTTTGAAAACAGGATTAAACGTTAGTATTCATGTGAAGCAGACTGAGTGGGGTTCCATTTTTTACACTTCTGCTATACTTAGCCTTTGGATTTAGAAGTGAAAATAAAGTATCTCTGACTTTCTGTTAAAAAAAAAAAAAGAATTGCTCAACATCTTTAGCCATCAGAGAAATGCAAATCAAAACAACTTTGGGATACCACCTTACACTTGTCAGAATGGCTAAGATTAAAAGCACAGATGACAGCCTATGTTGAAGAGGATTGGGAGCAGGGGGAACACTCCTCCATTGTTGGTGGGAGTAAACTTGTTCAGCCACTCTGGAATGCAGTATGGTGGTTCCTCAGAAAACTGGGGATCAATCTCCCCAATGACCCAGCAATATCACTATTGGACATATATGCAAATGATGCACAGTTGCACTCCAATGGCATTAGCTCAACTATGTTCATAACAGCATTATTTGTAATAGCAACAACCTGGAAACATCCTAGTTGCCCCTCAACTGAAGAATGGATTAACAAACTCTGGTACATTTACCCAATGGATTACTACACAGCAGAAAAAAAAATTACTTCCTAAAAATTTCAGGCAAATGGATGTATTTGGAGAATATCCTCCTGAGTGAGATAAACAAGCCTAGAAAGATAGGTATGGAATGTACTCACTCATTAAGTGGATTTTAGACAAAAATCAAAGAATACCCAAGCTGCAAACCACAACCTCTGAACAGCTTGGGATCAGAAGAAACTTAGAGACATCCATGGATCCCCCCTCCCCGGAAGAGAAAATAGAGATCTCCTGAGTAAATTGGGATCATAACAGGTATCAACCAAGAAGTAGTGGGAACAAATCATGAGAGAAGATGGTTGAGTGAGAGGAGCAACAAAGAGGGAGGAAAAAAGAGATGGATATTTTGATAGAGAAAGCCACTGTGGGGTTGGAAAGAGGCCAAGTGCTGGGGAAACCTCCAAGAACCCACAGGATGTCCCTGGCTAAAGAGAGAGAGAGGAGAGTCTAGATGAGCAAAAAAATAGGGATCATGAGGAGGAGTCACACAGAGATGGCTGTCTGGAGCTTTGGGGAGCTCACTGAATGAAAACAGTCACTGGGGAATCATCAGGAAAAGGAGCTAAACCATTCAAAGGTAGATGACTGGTGAATGGCATGGGCAGTATGTGGAAGCTCGTGGAGTAGGATCAGACTATGTTCTTGTGCATGAACTGGCGTCTTGAAGCCCATTCCCTGCAGAGAAACCCTAACCCAGTCCTAATAGTGGGATGAGGGAATTGGACCTACCTCAAATGAATGCACCAGACTGAACTGACCCACTTGGGACTCCTTGCCCTCCTTGGGGAAAGGATGCGGGGTATGGAGTGGGGGGAGGCTGAGGGAGGACTTGGAGGGATTCAGAGGGGGAAAGGGAGGGTGAGCAGGGGGATACATGGGAAAAAACCTTTTTAAATGAAAAAAAGAGGAAAAATTGTCAGAATTTGAAAACTGCATACAGTTCCATGTTGAAGCACTGTGCATATTTAGTTCAGGCATTGTAGAAGGGCAACTAGAGTTTGGATGCTGTGGCAGAGTGAATATAATTGGTCCCCATAATTCCCTAATCCCATAGTCTTGTAGGGAGAGGTACTATTAGGAGGTGTGGCTCTGTGGAGTGAGTATGACCTTATTGAAGAAAATGTGTCACTGTCCGAGAGGGCTTTGAGCTTTCATATATTCAGGATACCAACCAGTGTGTCAGTCGACTTCCTGTTTTCTGCAAGATGTAGGACTTGGCTATTTCTCCAGCATCATGCCTGCCTGCATGTCACCATGTTCCTGCCTCGATGGACTGAATGTCTGAAACTGGAAGCAAGCCACCAAAATGAAATGTTTCTTTTATAAGAGTTGCTGTGGTCATGGTGTCTCTTCACAGCAACAGTAAACTCTAAACCAGTGTTTAGCCTGCTACCCATAGGCCACATGTACTCTAGGGTAACTACAAGGGCTTCCTGGCACAGAATCATAAAACGCTATGCATGCGTGCATGCGTGTGTGTGTGTGTGTGTGTGTGTGTGTGTGTGTGTGTGTGTGTGTGTGTCTGTGTGTGTCTGTGTGTGTGTCTGTATGTGTCTGTGTATGTGTGTTGGCTCCTGTTTGTAACTTGATTATGTGGCTCTTAAACATTACCTCTGCAGAGACAAGGTGCACCGGCCAAACCTAGACACTTCCGGCAAAGTGAACCCGGTTCAAATCCTATTTCTCCACCAAATAGCTGTGTGTTAGAGACTAAATATTTAATCCGTTTCATCTCAGTTTTTTGTCTACCTTAGTAAATTGTGTCAAGATTATATGAGATTATATCAAACTATATCAATTGAAATCTAACCAGGAGGCATAATCTTTTATGAATTTATGGGATTATGAATGTGGAATTGTTAACTGGAAAGTGGAATACACGGTGTGACTTGTAGTTGCAACTGTAGGAAGTAGCTGGCAGCCGCAGAGCTCAGGGACCAGCAAAGTTGACCTTATAAAAATGTAGCAGTTTGGGGCTGGAGAGATGGCTCAGTGGTTAAGAGCACCGTCTGCTCTTCCAGAGGACCCGGGTTTGATTCCCAGCACCCACATGGCAGCTAACAACTGTCTGTAGTTCCAGTTCCAGGTAAATACAAAGGCAAATAAATAAATAAATAAATAAAGTTTTTTTTTAAAAAAAATGTAGCAGTTTAGGGAAAGAGCTCTGTAAAGCTCAACGGCTCAGACCTCTAACTGGAAGGAAATCTGCTGCTGGATTGGGTGAGGGTGGAGATTCTGAGGGGAATGGGAAAACCTGTCATCTGGCCCTGGCTGCTGCTTCTAGAAGTGACCATGACAGAGCCTGGGAATGATGCTCTAAGAGACAGGAACCAAACAAGAAAGGCGTGGTTGTTGGCTTGAACTATCTACTTGACATCTAGAACAGCGGTTCTCAACTCGTGGGTTGCGACCCTTTAGGGGGCTGCATATCAGATATTTACATTATAATTCATAACAGCAGCAAAATTACAATCGTGAAGTAGCAACGAAAATAACTTTATGGTTGAAGTTCAGCACATGAGGAACTGTATTAAAGGGTTATAGCTTTTATAGAGAAACACTGCTCTAGAACCACCTGGGATGTTCTAGCTCAAGTTGGCCTATGGGCTGTCTGAGACGGGAGGGAAGGGCGTCAGGACTGGGTTAGTTGAGATGGTCAGTAGCATTGCACTGCCTGGATCGACGGAAAGTGAGCCAGTGTGGTAGGCAGGTGTGGATCATTCTCTGCACTCTGTGCTGGATGTCACTAAAGTTTCAGGTTCCTGCTGCCTTGACTTCCCCGCTACAGCAAACTTGAAATTGTGAGCTAAACAAACCCCCCCCTCTCCGCTAGATCGCTTTTGTCAGGACACTTTATCACAACAGGAAACAGAGGGGGCTGGGGCTCCTTCTTCCTGTGTCCTGCAATCGCTGTTTCTGGAAGCCTGGCAGAAGCAGCTGGCAATGCTGCCTGAGTCCTCGCTTCGGAATCATCAAGCACAGGAAAGACAGCTGGGTGTGGATGCCAGGGAGACTGCGGGGTTAAAGCCTAGTTCCAGCCCTGGAAGGCCGAAGCTGCGAGCTGGCCAGGGAGAGCAGTAGCATTGCCGTAGGATGAACTCTGGGTTAACTGAGAGACACCGCCTCAGTGAGCAAGGCAGAAAAGTGAGAATGATTCTCACCATCAATCTCCTGCCTGCATACGTATTCACTCTCACATGTGTGCCCACACACATACAAACATGTGTACACATGTAAATCCTATACACAAGGGGGCAAAAAGGATAGATCTAAAACAGAAAAACAAGAGCTTAATTGCTGGCACAGTGCAGAGCATTTAATGCTTAGAAAACATCTGATATTTATCTCTCCTCCTGAAAGCTGACCTGGGCCTGTACGTGCAGTTGCAGAATTTCTGTAAAACAAAGTTAGATTAAGTGCCTGGAGTGTCAACAAATTCAACAAAACAAACAAGGCTTAACATTACACCTCACAGGAAGTGTCTAAAATTGAGCTCTTTTGCTTTGTTTTTCGAGACAGGGTTTCTCTGTGTAGCCCTGGCTGTCCTAGAACTAGCTCTGTAGACCAGGATGGTCTTGACCTCACAGAGATCACCTGCCTCTGCCTGGTGCTGGGGTTAAAGGCGCATGCCACCACCGCTCAGCTGAGATTGAACTCGTGGTTTGCTTGTCTACTCTTCTCCTGCCTCAGACTTTGAAAGTGTAACTCAGAGCCTGTCACCTCCAGAGCTCACTCTCCCAGCTCCCACAGTAGAGGGGACCCTAGCTGCTCACATCTGCCCATGCTCAGGGCCTGCCTGTGGGCCCCTACCCCTGCCCTGACACACACAAACACACACACATACCTGCACAACACACATCTACACACATACACACACATACCTGCACACACACACACTTTCACACACACCTGCACACACACACACACACACACACACACACACACACCCCTGCACACACACACATACCTGCACACTCCTTCTTGCTCATTTGGTTTTAGTCACACAGGTTTCTCTGTTCTTAACACCTTACAGTTCTTTCTCACCCTGGGCCTTCACTAGTGGTACCTGGGAGATATGGTTAGCAGTACCCATTGGGCATTTAGAAGTAAAAGCTTGAGTGTCAGCAGACAGACCAAGAGTAGATAAGCAGATGGAAGGAGAGCCTACCTGGGAGTAAGGCTAGATTCAGTTATCAGAGAGCACACGCAGTGCACTCTCTGAGAACAGCACTCTACTCTTGCAGGATCACCACACCATAGCAATGGTGTTTAACCAGGAGACGCTGACTGGTGGGGTACAATGGGAACAATGCTATGTAACATTTAAGCTAGGCCATAAAATACCACGCATCCCAAGACCAGACACTAGAAGAGGGTGTCTGTTCCTACCCACTTTCACTCAACAAGATGCCTGAGCAGAGAGCTAATTAACAAAGCATCCCATGGCTACGGTACTAGAATCATCTAAATCTCTTAAGCTAGCATAAAAAGGCTTGGCAGCTGTCCCAGAGCTAGTGCATCCGAGGTTTAAAAGGGATGGATATGAAGATCTACATGGTTATCTCTTCCTCGGGAAGCAGTTCTCCTGCAACACTGAGAGTCATAGATGATGATGACTCAAACCACAGGAGTTTCTGGGAGGAGAAAAGATGTATGCACCACACCCTTCCGAGGGCCATAGAGCATGAGGGAGGGAAAGATCACTAGATGGGCTAGATGGTAGCTCTGCACACACATTCCCCCCACCTGATGTTTAAAAAGAGACAGACGAAGTCGTCAGTGGAAAACAGCAACAATGACTATCATTTGAGACTTGGGAGGCAGTAATGACTGTCCAGGTGACTCAGTGTGCCCAGAGGCTGTTCTGTGACCTGGGTAAGTTCAAGCGTTAGGATCATTGATGTCAAATACCTTCTCCAGATGTTTGACACTAAGGAAAACAGAAAACAGACAGAAGTTACAACGGAGATGGAAGACTGAATGAGAAATGGGTTGAGGAGGGCGGTTCCTCAGTAGTGGTAATAGTTAAAGCTAATTAAGGTTGAAGGGAATAAGGCAGGTTGAGGATGCCAGAGAAGAGGCACACACACATATTTGCTTTACAAGAGCTGCCTGCCAGCAGTTTTTCCTAACAGCCCCACAGCACAAATGCTTTCTTCTGCTGGACCATTAGACCAGCCTCTGATGCTGTGTGCTCCCATCTTAAAATTAAACACCAGCAAGCCCATATTCTTCCTACTTTTACCCAGCAAAATCCTCTAAAGGAATGGTTATATTATCTATTTCCATTGTATTCCTCTCATATTTCAGCCTTCAAACCAAACAGGTTTTCATCACATTTTAAGGACAGACCACAGACGAGCTCTGCACTGCTAAATCCAATGACCCAATCTCACGACAAATGATAGCAGCATCTGATTGACATCTGTCACTCTCTCCTCTCTGATTTTGTACTTAGTATCTAGGAAAATAATTGGTGATGTCTTTAAAAAGTAGTTGAAAATTATTTAAATGATTTAATATTTGTTCCACGAAGAGGAACTTCTCTTTTGAACCTGGGTGGGCTTTTTTTGTAGAAGGGTACAATATCACGTGGCATCCAAGCTGGGTTATAGAACAAGAGAAGCTGTCAACTCTGCTCACTTTTCCTGAACATTGTTTTGGGAAATCAGGCTAGAGAAATTAGGAAGAAGGAAGCAAGGCAGGACGGGAGGGAAAAACCTCACCCATGTTGGGAAAGAAGTGGCATTGCCTCAGCTTTCCCGTGAGATGAGCTTGTATCCAGAAATGAGTATACAACCTCCAGACAGCTATCAGACCAGAATGGCATGCTGTCAGTACAAAATGAGTGGATTTCTATTCACCAGCAATGCACAATTGGGGAAAATGCCATAAAGAAAAGAATTCAGGGCTGGGAAGGTAGCTCAGTGAGTACATGTTTTCTGTGAGAGCATGAGAACCTGAGTTGGGAGTGTCAGCACCCTCATCAGTTAAGCACAGTGGCTGCAATGGGTTGTGGGGGCAGAGAGGGGTGGGACCTGGAGGTCCCCTGCCAGGCAGGCTAGCCAAAATGGCAGACCCTATTCCAGTGGGGAGCAATAAGTCCTTATCTTAAAAAGTAAAGTAGAGGGGGCTGGAGAGATGGCTCAGAGGTTAAGAGCACTGACTGCTCTTCCAGAGGTCCTGAGTTCAATTCCCAGCAACCACATGGTGACGCACAGCCATCTGTAATGGCATCTGGTACTCTCTTCTGTACACTGTATACATAATAAATAAATAAATCTTTAAAAAAAAAAGTAAAGTAGAGAGTAAGTGGGAAAAATGTTGAAGTCCACCTCTGGCCTCCCCACTGCCACACATATACAAGCACACACATACAGAGGGAGGGGGAGGGGGCATGAGACAGAAGGAGAGCAGCAACAAAAGAAAACATTGCCACTTACAATAGCACCAAAAAGAACAAAATGTTTGGGAATACATTTTTAAAAACAAAAAAGCTGTATGCCAAAAACTGAAAAAAATTTTTTTTTCAAAAGGCACCATTAAGAAAGTTAGAAAAAAATGCAGAATTACAGAGAGAAAAACATTATAACTGGAATAGCCTATAAGAGACTTGAAGCCAGGAATGATAAAAAATTCTTAGAAGTCAAAAAGCACAAGTTTAAAAGCAGTAAAAGATATGGATAAAGCCTCAGTAGGTAGAAGTGCTTGCCCAGGGAGCCAGAAGTATGATCTCAGAACTCACAGTTCCCCAAAGCTGTCCTTTGATGGCCACACACACGTGCCATAGCATACAGCACCTTACTCACACACATACACAATAATAATAAAGTATTCCTAAAGTCTTGCTATACATCGCTAAAAACGATAAAAAGCTCAATATCGACTCATTAAGGAAATGCAAATAAGAAAGCCACATCTGTGTCTCAGAACAGTGGCTGTCAGGAGCTGTGTGTACAGGAATTAGTTCACAGGCATACAGAATGGTGGTTGTTGGGAACTGGGTGTATGGAGGGATTTTACAGGCATAGATTCTCACTCTCTAGAGATCTGTAGTGTGAGTGTGAATATACTTCACACTACTAGTAGTTACAGTAGTAGATTTTGTTACATGTTGTTTTCACTACAGTTTAAAAAAATACAATCATAGCACTTAACATCCCCCAACATGTTACTGTGTGAAGTATCACAAAGACTTTGCAGTTTCTGAGACATCTCTCACAAGGTTTTGCACATTACCATGTGACCAGCAAGTCCACTAGCAGTATTGAGGTGTCCTGGTCATGTGGTATACAAAATACTTAGAGAGAAACCATGAGTCTTTGGACACTCTTACCTACATAAAAGCAGAGCCTTCTAAAAGAACTCAATTGCCATAAAGTCCCTCCCCTCTCAAGAAAGGCTGGCCTGTCACTGGAAATGGGAAGTCTCCAGTACCATACCTGGACAGTTTAAAAACGAAACAAAAGGGGCTGGAGAGATGGCTCAGCGGTTAAGAGCACCGTCTGCTCTTCCAGAGGACCCGGGTTCGATTCCCAGCACCCACATGGCAGCTAACAACTGTCTGTAGTTCCAGTTCCAGGCAAACACCAAGGCAAATAAATAAATAATAAATAAAGTTTTAAAAAAAAAAAAAAAAAAAAAAAAAAAACCGAAACAAAATAAACAACAACAAAACAAACTTCTCCTATTTCCCAAGCAGGGTACATTTTTCCTGGAAATCATTTTCCTAAGCACAGGTAACCCTGGGGAGGCAGAAGATGAGCTGTTCAAGGCCAGCCTGGGCTACATGAGTCCTTGTCTCAAAGCAAAAAAGTAAGCACCTTCTCCATGTCCTCTTCCTTTATTAAACCCCAAGTTCTTCAGTTCAGCCATTAAAGGCTAGGCTCACAACCAAAAATATAAACCCCAAGTTCTTTTTATAATTGTAATTATGTGTATATGTCTGTGTGCAGGTATGTGCACGGGTGAGGACTCCCTTGAAGTATAAGGTGGACAGCAGCTGGAGTCATAGGTGGTATTCAGCTCTGATGTGGTGCTGAAAACCAGATTCAAGTCCTTTGCAAGAACAGCGTCTTTCCAGTTCCAATGACCCCAACTTAACCACTTCTTTGAGTTATATTTCTTTCCTTTACACTATATGTGTGTTGGGGTTTTGCCTGAACATGTATCTGTCCATCGTGTGCATACAGAACTTTTAGAGGCCAAAAGAGGACAGAGAATTCCTTAAAGTTGGGGTGCAGGTGGTTGTGAGTCACCACTGGGTGCTGGAAATTAAACCCAGGTCCTCTGGAAGATCAGACAGTGCTCTTGACCACTGAGCTGTCTCTCCAGCTCTGGGTCACATTTCTTTGTGACCTCCACTACGCACAGACCGTATCTTCTTTCCTATTAACCTGTCATTTGTGTTTCATTCAGACCCTAAGCACTCAGCCTAAAAAGCTGCTTTTCCTTCCTCACAGTAGATGCCCAAGAGAATGAAAATGTATATACACATAAAAATGTGGGTGAATACTCATGGCAGCATTATTCTTAGTCTATGAAATGTAGAAGAAACCATATGCTCATCCACTGAGGAGTGGAAAAACACAATGAAGTATGTCTATACCCTGGAATGTGCTTTGGCAAAGAAAAGGAGTAATTTGTGCTACAGTGTGGACAACGTTGTGATGAGTAAAATAGAAACAAGTCATAAGAGCCCACTAACGGTGCCATTCATTGACCCTGCATGTGATTCCATTCATGAATGACCACAACAGGTAAACGTCTGGAGACAGAAAGTGGATTATGCTTGCCTAGAGCTAGAGAAGGTGGGGGATAGGACTGACCTGACAGACACAGGAGTTTCTTCCTGAAGTAATGGGAAATGTTCTGAAACTGTCAGTAAACGGTGTACAACATCACGAGTATTCAAAAGCCACTGTTATACTTTTAATAGTGTGTGTGTGTTAAGGAAGTATGCTCAGAGTTACATTTTTTTTTTAATGAAAAAAAACAGAAAAGAGTCACATAACTTTGGGCACATCCATTTCAAACACTTGTTTTTCAAGCCCTTGGCCCTGTTTAGAGATCTGCCTTCTCTGAAGCCATCAGGGTTACCTGAAGAAGCCACATTGTGTCTGAGTCACCACAAACCAAAGCTGGAACCTTTGGGCCTTTAAATCACTTTAAATCCCACACCAGGCAGGCTGTACCACTCCATGTCTAATCCTTGGCACAGAGCTTGTGAGAACAATCCAATGATAGTCTTTAATACACTTCAGTCTGTAGATGGTTAAGCTCTAACGGAGAACCATAGTTCTCTCCCATGTTTTTCTCTTTCCATTGTCTTAATCTAATGGCTCCTCCTTAATCTCCCTGAAGATTAGGACATCCAACACCCAAGTCCCCAGGTCAGTCTATCCCTTTGCTCTTTCCCTAAAGCTGTACAGCTTCAAACACTGTGCTAACGACCTTAATTTTCTGTCATCAGATGGACCAGCCCTCTGCACTCTATAGAGCACTGAGTCTATTTACCTGTGTATCTGACATTGCTACTTAATTTCTAAGACTGAACATAACCAGCATTCTTTCCCTCCAAATCTGCTTTTTCCAGCTGTCTCCATCACAGTAATCACATAGCCACCACTATGGCCTCTTCCCTACATTATCACGTGGCTCCAAGTCACCCAAAGAGACCTTCCTCAACTGTACCTGTGACATTTCGTCCTCACCTTCAGCCTCCACTTTGGCTACCCACACATATCCACTTTCTTCTTCTCCACAGCACTGTGTCTATCTGGTGCATTCCAGCCACTTCTGACTGGCTTCTCTCTCTAGAGCATAGGCTACAAGGCAGGCCTTTTGTCTGCTGTACTCATTGCCTATATTGCCAACATCCACACAAGGTGGACTATCTCTTCACACTTCAGGAGTGCAAGTTAAATGTTAAACTCAAGGAGCTAGAATACTCCCTTGTCTGGGGGACGAACAAAGAAGACATCTACATGCTTTCGTCAGCTAAGCAAATAAAAGCAGGAAAGGCCCTGGCTCACAGAGCTTGCTCTGCACTATGGCTAGGCCTACACATTTTATACTTGCTACCTGGCCAAGGCCTCTCAACAGCCTGTAGATAGATCCAGCATCATTTTGTTACAGGAGGAAACTGAAGCACAGTAATTTGTTCAAGGCAATCAATTTAATAGCAGAACTGGGCCCAAGGTTTTAAGAGAGCTGAGTTTGGGGATAGGTTCTTTGCTGGAAGTGTTGGAGCTATGTAAGCACAGTTGCTGAGAAAAGCAGGTGAGGTTTGAGAAGTGATGGAGAGTTCTGGTTTTGTAGGGGATTTGTTGGTAGTGCTGAGGGCCCAGATACAACTGAAAAGGTGGCTTCACAGTGGCCTCCAGCCCCGTCAGGCCCTTGACCTTCTATGGTAAGTCACACAGCTGAGGCCAAGCATGGAGGTACATACCTACAGCACTCAGGAAGCAAAGGCAAGAGGTTTGTTTGAGTGTAGGGTAGGCAGGGCTACACAGTGAAACACTGTTACACACACACACACACACACACACACACCCCAGAGTTGAATTTAGCTAAGTTTCAACCTTAGAGAGGTTGAAAATACATTTGAAATAGTTGAACAGGGAACCCAGGAGCAAGTTAATAAATTATGCACTTACTCCGGGACCTGGAGAAAAGAGGCCAGGTGACAAAGGCTAACGCTGAAAACAGAGTAAAGCACATAGAGACAGAGCCGTGCTCACTGGGAGCGCCAGGTCAGGTCCTAGAAAATGGAGTTAGGATGCTGTGAGAAAGGGGCAGGGCTCAGCCTGAGTCACAGGAGGCTGATAGCATTTCCTCCCATCTTGCCCAAAACAGCTTCACGGAGCACAGGCTTCAACAGAGCTCTTCATTCTCAACCTAACAGACTGGCATTAGGACAAACCGCCAACCCCGTCAGGGAGACTCAAAGGCTGTGCAAAGCACTTGAGACAGGTAAGTTCCTTCCCCAGAGTCTCTTTAGATATTTGAACTCTCAACAGGTGCCAGGTTGATAGCATTGGGGTCACTGAGGGAGGAAGTATAGCCCTAGGTGGGGTTTTTACAGATTCATAGGACCAAATGTTTTCTCTTTCTAATAACGCACTCAAACCAAATGCTTTTACACAGATGTTTTCACACAGTGTCATTGTACATGGCAAATTCTGACAGAAGCCTCTAGGAGTCTGTAAATATACTTAATGTCATTGAATTTTACGTTTAAAATACTTAAAATAGTAAACTTTATATAATGTATATTTTACTACAACAAAGTTATTAAAAATGAAGTACTAATCCGAGGTTGCCACCCACAATGCTCCTCATGAGTTCTGTCTTGATAACAAAAGGAAAGCTGAAAACACTGCACACAGAACAGAATACAGCTCTTCCATCAACACTCTCACTGAACAATGCAGCCGTGCAGAGCGCCCACAGTTTGCATTCATGGTCGTGTGGCTGAATGCCGCCTCCTGCAGATGCTGTGCACTGTCGTGGGTTAGACTGAAGTCCCTAACACAGGAAAATAGACAACCCAGCATTTGAAGGCTTCTAGAAATGTACATCACTTTTGCTACATTGTAAAATTAAAATTTTCTAAGCCCAACAACATAATAAGAAATTGTAAATGGCCATCATGGTGCACACCTTTAATCCTAGCACAGGCAGAGGCAGGTGGATCTTGTGAGTTTGAGGTCAGTCTAGTGTACAAAGTGAGTTTCAGGCCAGCCAGGATGGTAGAGAGACCTACTCTCAAGAAGAAAAAAAGACTTAGACAGAAAAAGAAAGACTAGTAGCAGTAGCATAGGTCATCCATATTGTTTTGCTTGGTTATCTCGGCAAGTTCTTCACATTAATTACTGCTGAGGACAGGAAAAAAATGGTGATTTTAGCTGCAGCACAAGAAACCAGAAAAATGCATATAAAATATGATTTAGACTTCAAAAAGACTGAAATGTTTAATGTAAACTGCAGCGTGGATAAACCTTGAAAACACTAAATGATCCCACTTGGATGAGAAGAATTGTTCAGTCTGCAGCTGTTACAGTCAACAGTGGCTGCCAGAGCAGCCAAGGGGAAGTGGAGATGAGGGTAAGTAGACACAGAAGTTCAGCTCAGGATAGGAGTTCTGGAAATGGACAGTGTCGGTGGTTACACAACAATGTAAATATACTTAATGCCACTGAATGTATGTTAAATAATGCTTAAAGCAGTGAATTCTATGTAGCATATATTTTACTTTTTTAAAACCTAAGAAAACTAGGGTAGCAATACAAATAGAATTGGACTTACTAAAACTGTACCTCTGCGAAAGCAACCATCCAAGACACTTTAGGTACAAAGACACACAAAGGACATAAGCCTAGAAGGGAGGCCATCTTGAGGACTCTCCCACGTGACAGGGTGGAGTGGGCATTTAGGAATCATGACTTCACTGCTGGCTCCAGCAGAAACTGTACCTTAGACAATCCTCCATTGACAGACTTAGAGTCTCTGCTTCTAGCCAAACATCCACGTTCCCTATAGGCACCCAATATTAAGCCTGCTTCATTGCAGCCCAGACCCACAAAGTTTGGTGGCTTTTGTTTGTTTTGAGACAAGATCTCACATCCAGGCTCTGGCTAGCTTAGAACTCATGTAGACCAAGATGAACAGGAATTCACAGAGATCCACCTGCCTCTGCCTCCGAAGTGCTGGGATTAGAGCTATAAACTACCATGCCTGACTCTAGAAGATATTCATTACATAGCTACTGAGTGCAGAAAAAAGTTTAAATTGTTTATAAAATGAAGAATACATTTTTCCTGCAAGTGCTGTATGTGAATGGAAGGTAATGATATTTAGAAGAGGTGACATGAGCTAGGGAGATGGCTCAGAGGTTAAGAGCACTGTCTGCTTTTCCAGAAGTCCTGAGTTCAATTCCCAGCAACCACATGGTAGCTCACCACATCTGTAATAGGATGGCCCTCTTCTGGCATGCATGCAGAGAGAGCATTCATACCTAAAAAAATACATAAATTAAAAAATTTTAACTGGCAGTGGTAGAGCATGCCTTTAATTCCAGCACTCAGGAGGCAGAGGCTAACAGATCTCTCCAAGTTCAAGGCCAGCCAGGTCTACAGAGCAAGTTCTGGGACAGCCAGAGCTACATAGTAAAACCCTGCCTCAAAAAACCAAAATCAAATAACTAAATAAATCATTGACACAAAAGCGAGGCATGGGTCTTCACACAAATGTTACAGAGGAGGCTTTAGCATGCCCTTAGGTGTGACCCAGTTCAATGCTTACAAGGTGCAATGAGAAATATGGGATACCAAGGATAAAAATGGTAGGAAAGGAAAAAAAAAGTTATTTGTACTTTTGGTTTTTCTTTCTAGCTTTGTCCTTCCAGACCTCCAACCTCTGGGTAGATTTTCTGCAAAGGAAGAAATGTGAGGCACGGCAGTGAGGTCCCCACCGCCCTTCCTGGGCAGAGCACATTCCGCTAATCTAATCACATCAACAGCGGAGTCCATAATTGAGTTATCCATGAGATTTTATTATCCAGGTGTTATGAATCTGCCTCCTGTAGATGAGAACCATCTAATAAATGACACACGGGAACAAACAGAACTGTGTCTTATGTTTATGACTTCAAAACCTATATGGAAAAGTTAAAACATGGATTTATGTAAGTCCAATAAGGAAAATTTGAAACCAAATGAATATTTATAAAAACATATTTCAGAGACAGTGGAAGGTAAAAAAGCCCTTCCATGTACTTTGTAAACTGGGGACATGTAATTACTTTAAACAGAATTCTAATTTCACTCCACTAAAGGAAAAGCAGACCTCCACCCTGAAATTTGCATCTCCTGGAACATCAAGTGGATGGATTTTCAGGGTAACTTTTCTCACCCACATTACAAGAAATCTTGTAGCTGGCAAGAGCCAGATGTTTACATTGTTCTCAGAGCTGAGTTTTAGGTACCAGTGAAGACAGTACTCCAGAGCTTGCCATGCTAAGCTGGAAGAATTTCTCTCATCCATGCTGTCCAAGGATCAAGTGCAAACAATTCTCTCTGACAGTCTCCATGGCAGACTCTGTGCTCTGAACTTGGCCTAGTCCACTCTCCTGCTGGAGTTTTCATGAGGTTTCCAGCACATCCTTGTCTAGATCCCTCTGACTGCAAAGCGCAAAGGATTCCTGCACAAACTGCCGGCACATGGGGCACTGCTTGAAGAAGCACACACAGCTGTCGCACAGGCACGCGTGCCGGCAAGGCAGGAGCACCCAGTTCACGCCCCCGTTCTGGCACACCACACAGTCCTTGCTGTTCTCCTCCACGGGCTCCGCTTCACTCCCAGCCAGTCCAGCCTTCTCCAACAAGCTCTGCTCGGCATTTCTGTCTGCTGGAGAAGGGTTGCTGGAGGGACTACTATTTGCAGACATGAAAAGTTGCTGAAAATCAAAGAAACCAGTGTAAAGGCAATTGTGAACAAACAGTTACTCTCTGAACCTGAGGTCACAAAAGCTACTGAAAATCCAGGGGCTAGCAAATCTAACAGACAGGAGTAGTTAACTTCCATAGCCAGCTAAAAACCATAGTGCTCTTTAAAAACAGCCATTCCTTGAGCTCTGTAGACAACAAATATTACAAAGTATGACTTACCTTAAGATCATAAAATTGACCTTGAGCCAGTAGTAAATATTGATACAATATTCTGCAGGGAAGTTTGTAAGTCTTATCAGGAATATGAATTACTGACACCATGGAAATCTAAAATAAAAATTGGACATGAATCAGTACTTAACCCTCTTTCACAGAGAAATGAAAAGATGCTTCTCAAATAAAAGATATATTAGAGCATTTATATTAATTTGTATAAATTGTATCACTGAGAAGGAACCAGTTACTGATACATCTTTGACACATTTTAATTATACTGAAACTTACAGATTCACTGTGGTTCCAATAAAAAGACTGATGTGCTTCACTACAGTGCTACATACACTGATTCTACTATACCCACATAGAAAAGGGAACATACAAGAATAGGTAGGAAAGCATGCGACAGCCCAGAGCAGCCTAACCTCATTAAATATTAAATTGTATTGAACTGACTCATAAGTGGATGAATGGAAGACACAGAACAGTCCAGAAAAAAAAAAATAAAAAGACAACAAAACAAAAAAAAAAGTTATGTGTAAAACTACAATGCAGGTGTCATCTTGAGGCACAAGGCACAGAGAGGTTTTGTCTAAATAAATAGTTTGGGGACAAGTGGGGAGCAATTTGGAAAACATATGACTGGATGACTGCCTCACATAGCACATTGGTACACAGGGCTAGGGGTGGCAAAGACTGGCACAGCCCCGGAGCTCACTGGCTAGTCTAGCCAATCAGCGAGCTCTCTGTTCAGTGAAACACCCTGCCTCAAAAAAACTAACAAAAGGCAGTGATGCTGACCTCTGGCCTCCACAAGGCACACCCTCATGGGAACACAACAGAACATGCTCATACACATGTAAGTGACTAAGAAGACACTCAGTGCTGAGCTCTGGACACACACACTACAAGGTAAGCAAACAAAAAATCTTTATCATTTTTCAAACACTGGATAAAGACACATACAAAAGATTGTGCCTTGTGGAGAAACTCTCCAGGAGAGAGAGGGAGGGAGGGAGGGAGGGTGCAGGCAAGGGCACTGGCACCGTCTTGCACTTACACTCCAACTACAGCACAGTGTAAGCACACTTGCACAGGTTATTTAGGAAAAGCTGATTACACCGGGAACTCCCCCAGCACCCAAGCACAGGAGACTAAGTAACTATGGCACACACACCACACCACACACACACTACACACACCACACCACACACACATCACACCACACACACACACACACACTACACACCACACACACACCCACACACACACACACACACCACACTACACACACACACTACACCACACACACACACTGGAGAGTGATGCCGGCCAGAATCCCCAACACCACCAACTGCTGAAATCCTCGAAGCTCAAAGCCCCGAAAGTCTAAAGCTCCCAAAGATGGAAACCTACAAATTATAAGCTCAAAATCTTAAAAATCCTGAATGCTAAAATCCTGGAAACGCTAATTTCCAACAGGAAATGAACGGCTAAATGAGGGAGTAGAGAGCCAAATCTTTGGGATGGGTTAGTGTGACCTCACTTGTATATAATATAGTTACAAGCTATTAAAAATATCACGTATTCCTTTTTCCCTGTCATACATAGTCCTAGGCCTCCCTCCATGGGATAAAAAGCAGCTTAGGGGTCTCATGAGCTAAGAAACCCCTGCTCACACGGGGATACAAAACAGTAGATGGAAAACTAGTTCCTTGAAAGTCAAATTTACCACAAAGTCAAGCACAGGAAACTGTGAGTGCCTCACTTTGGTTAACAATGGCGCCATCTAAGTGGTCTCCACTTTGATTTATCAACTATATGCCATTCATGCTCCTCAAAGACCAGAAATTTTAGAAACTTACCTACTAATATATTATTGGCTAGAAAAAGCAAAGTGTTTTAAAGATGTGGTGGCCTTCACAAAATAAAATGATAACGACAATTGAAACTAGAGATGCTCAAGTTTCTGAAAGGAAATTGCAAAGTGTTACTAATGAAATGCTTTATTTTTCCATCAACCAATGCATTTGGTGCGAATTAGACAAGAGCCTCTGCGACTGTAAAGAAAGGATGCGAACCACAGGCCAGGAGCACCCTGTCTGCTGGCACTCCTTCCAGGTGGGAAGATTCCAGGGGCCCTCATGAGGCAAAGCCACTCTCCAAGCCAGGGAGGTGAGGAGCTGGTCTGAAAACAGTGGAGGACAGCAGGAAACAAACAATAGTGCTGCATCCGGTGATAGCAAGAGATCTGTAGATGTTCCCGGAGCTCCATAAAACACAGCGCAGAAGACAGGACTACATAATGATAATGCTTGTGATGGATAGTAATCACAGAAGAATTTCAAAGAGAGGAGTAACATGTAGAACAAGAGCATTCCTGAGGACAGCTGTGACACAGGACTTCAAAATACAGTTAACCAGGGCTGGGAGATGGCTCCGGGGTTACCGTACAACTGTGAACATTGGAGTTTTCCATCTGAGACAGGCTGGGCGGCTCACACTTCTTAGAACTCTAGTTCCAAAGGGAGTCAACTCCTTCTACTGACTGAAAGTCACTAACACACACACACACACACACACACAAATAATATTAAAAACCACAGTTAAGACCATGGAAGTTGTGAGCTTTTATAGATGTCTTCTTGCAATTTTCCATGTCTGAGCCCCATAGCATTGTCACTATGCTAAATTTTCTTTTTTTGTTGTTTTAAGTCTTTTTTCTTCCTGCTATTTTAAATTGCCAGCATTATTAATTTGCAACTAAGTATGATATATACTTAAATTCTGCATCACTTCCAATAATAGAGGTATTGATGTAAAGAATTATAGAGAGTAGGGGCTGGAGAGATGGCTCAGAGGTTAAGCACACTGCTTGTTCTTCCAGAGGACCTGAGTTCAATTCCCAGTAACCACATGATGGCTCTCAACCATCTATGATGACATCTGGTACCCTCTTATGTATAATATATAATAAATAAATAAATAAATAAATCTTTTAAAAAAGAATTATAGAGAGTATTAAATTGTTTTATGTGGCTCTTTCTGCCATCTTTAGTCCGGTGGAGGCCTGCTGGGAACAGGACTTCTAAAAGGCAAACATGTCTGGAAGGCTGTGGTGCAAAGCCACTTTTGCTGGCTATAAGCGAGGTCTCCGGAATCAGAGGGAGCACACAGCTCTTCTTAAAATTGAAGGTGTTTATGCCTGAGATGAAACTGAATTCTAATTGGGCAAGAGATGTGCTTATGTGTATAAAGCAAAAAACAACACAGTGACACCTGGAGGCAAACCAAACAAAACCAGAGTCATTTGGGGAAAAGTAACTCGGGCCCATGGAAACAGCGGCATGGTTCATGCCAAATTCCGAAGCAACCTTCCGGCAAAGGCTATTGGACACAGAATTCGTGTGATGCTGTACCCTTCCCGGATTTAAACTAATGAAAAGTAAATAAATAAAAGTGGATTTGTAAAAAAAAAAAAAAAAATTGTTTTATGTGTTTTTTTACAACTTTGATTGCAAAAAGTGTGTTACTGAAATACTGCCTTGGTAAGTACGTGAGCACTGTGGATGTATGTATAAACAGATGGCTGGGAGGTGATTAAGGCACTTCTATGCAAGAGCAAATCCCTGAGTTTGATTCCCATGACCCATGTTAAAGCTGGGCCAGCAGAGGAAGGCTCTTGTCTCTCAGCACTGGAGGGTAGAGAGGGAAAGGAGACAGGTGGGATCCCCAGGGGACTGGTGGCAGCTGGTCTATTTGAATTAGTAAACTCCAGGATTAGAGAGAGACTATCTCAAAAAGTAAGGGGAAGAACAGCTGAGGAAAGATGCCTGATGCTGACCTGTGGTGTATGCGCACACATATACAAACACACACACACACACACCAAATAAAAACACTGACACACTCTCACTAAATGAAGAGGGGCCCTTCCTATCTATCTGGACTTGTAAAAGAAGAAATCTGCTGATTTCAGTTCTGGTCAACTGTAGTGATTCACCATGATCATGGCTCTTGATCAGTCTCAAGGGACTGAGGTATGTCTTAATATTTCTACAACAGTTATAAAGCTGAGCGCAAATTATCATCCAGTGACATTTGTTTTTAAATTCTGCTTTTTGGCCTGTGTTTTGTGAACATGGCTCATCTACTCCTAACTGCAAGGCTTGTGTGGCATCCCTGTCACATCTGTACACACATACAGGACATTATGTCTACTTTGTTTGGTAAAGTAACCAATTGAGTATTCTAGTATGTGTCTATATCTCTCAAATAGGTTCCCTTTATTAATATTAATTAATTATTAATATGTGTATGGGTGCATGGTGTGCTTTCGGAAACAGCTTTGTGGGGTCTGTCACCTTCTTCTACCTCTACACCGACTCTAGTCATCGACAGGTCACCAGGCTTGTGTGGTAAAAGCTTTACCCCCTGAGCCGTCCTGCAGGTCCTAAATTCCTCTTAAAAATGTAAATAAATGTTTTTTAACTAGAGTTTTAGAATTGTTTTCCCCAGAATTACATTTTGGGATTTTGACTTTCAGGATTTCAATGTTCAAGATTATGACTAATGAAATGCTATATAGCTATTAAAAACAAACCACAGCAGCAACAACAATAAATATGAAGACCATCTCTGTGAGCCTCTCTGTATGTGGTTTCTCTGTGACATTAGAATATAAACAGAGTAGAGGGGTTCAAGGCACCGCAGTGCCCTACCTTTTTGTAAGAGTCAGGAGTAGGGGCGCAGACAATGGGCAGGATCATCACCCGCACTGGGGCGTGCGGGGAGAAGTGGAGGAATATGAGGGAGATGGGAAGCTCTCGCGCAGCTTTCTTCATCCTGAGGATGAATTTATATCATTTACAAGCCAGCTGACTATACATGCTCAGCCTGGGTAGGAAGTGGTAGATTAGATCTGAGTGTCAAAATAGTTAAATTCAAAACTGGCATAAACTACTGAGGAAAACAAAAGGTAATCCATGCAGTCATTGGGATAGCAAATAGTCAAATAAAAGAGAGGGTTCCTGGTTTGAGGGAGCTGCCAAGAACTGACTAGAGAGAGGGCTAGGGCGGGAACCAGTGACATTCCAACCACCATGGCACTCCTAAAACCTGACAAGGATCATGAAGGAGTATTATTAGGTGAGCAATCTAAAGAAAAGTAGGGCATCTGCACTGTCCTGGAGGATCCACAAGAGGGCGTGGCAACAGGACCGTGCAGTCCACTGTCCCATTCCACTGAAACAGGGAGAGGAGGAAAGAAGGGAGAGGAGTGGAGATCAGACCCTCAGGACGGCTACAGCACTGGGGAGAGACCGGGGAGAGAGCCCAGAGTGCTCAGCAAACAGACCGAGCCAAGCCATGCGAAGAGGAAGTACTGTGTGCTTCAGAGGGGAGCCCCAAAAGGGCTTGCATCACCTTGTACTCTAAGGCCTAACTCTGACTCAATTCCAAGAAAGCCCCTCTACTCATAAGAAGGGTGTGTGTGTCGGGGAATAGTCTTAAAATCCTGTCAAAAAAAAGCAAGCAAGCTGGGCGTGATGGCACATGCCTTTAGTCCCCGCACTTGGGAGGCCAGTGTATCTCCATGAATTTGATGCCAGCCAGCCTCGTCTACAGAGTGAGTTCTAAGACAGAGCTACACGTGAAACCCTGTCTCAAAAAACCGAAGAGTAAAGACAGTCATAAAAAACAAGCAAGGCTGTGAACACACCCGGGTTAAGAGACTAAAGTGTCACAAATACAAAACCTGATCACAGACTACACAGACTAGAAAATACTGAGGTGTGACGGAGGACAGAGACAATGAAGAGGACATGGAGCTGGGGTCTGATGTGTATTTCTGGCTCAAAGTCAAGAATGTTACCACTTTTGACACAGACAGGGAAGACTGCCCACAGCAGCAGCCCTCTCTCTGGGAAGTCTTAAGTACCTTAGAGTTTAACTTATCAGCACTCCTATCCATCCCTAACCCTGGACAGTGCACCTCAGATAACCTCCCATCTCCACCTACTCAAGAACTCGTTATCATAAGTAAGGTGTGTCATATTTTTAGTTTAATTTTAAACCTAATCTAGAAACTGTGCCTAATCTTTAAAAACTCACTATGAATTACATCCCTGAGTAGCATGACTTCACAACACAGAAGCACATGTAAATAGCTATCAAGATGTCTCTCCCGGGGAAAGAACTGGATTTGGCCAGAGGTGGAGACTGACCTAAGCATTAATGGGTCAGTGGGACCATGGGACTGTATGCTCCCTGCCCAGGGAGGGGATGGGGAGTTGCAGAGGAAAAAAAAAAAAAGTGACCAGATGTGTTGGGAGGGGGAGGAGACCTTGAATAAGGATATACAGGGATGGAAAAAAAAAAGAGAAAA
>PVIH01018767.1:0-14620 GCA_004025045.1 Sigmodon hispidus
AAGAGACCTTGAATAAGGATATACAGGGAAAGCTGAACACAAAGAAAATATATGTGTAGCAATCTTATTTGTATTTCTACCCTTGATAAGCCATGCTTATGATTCTTATCCTCTGTATAGTTATTGTTAACTCTTCCGCATTTTAAATTCTTTTTACTGTTTTTTTTTTGATAAATACAAAATAAAGAAGGAAAAAAAAGAAAACTATTTTAATGAAGCAGAATTATATAATAAAAGGCAAAAGAAGATTTTAAATAATGTTAGCACAAATAGTGTCTATATAAAGTACTAATATGCAATTTAAATATATGTATGTCTTTAAAATAGTAATGGTATTCATCATAAGTATATATAATAAAATGTATTCAAAAAAAGGGCAAATTATACAATAAAAAAAATAATTTGCCTACATTGATTTCTGAGCCTTTATAGAGGCAAAAGAATATCACAGTGGTAAAGACTTTCACTTTGTAGTAAGAAAGAGAGAATGGGGGAAAGAGAGGGAGAAAGACCAAAAGACTAAGGATAATGCATTGCCCACAAGGATAGGTTCCTATGACTTTATTCTAGTTTGTCATTCCCTCCTAAAGTTTCTATAACTAGGAAAATAGTGTCACCTAGAAAATAAATGTTGGACTTGTATCTATGGAATATATTTAGTAACAAAACTATGATAATGAATAATTTATTATATATATGTATATATTGTATTTCTAAATAATTTTATTAAAATATAGTGACATTTGACATAAATTAAGTCATCTCTGAAATTATGACTTATAATTTATTTTGTTTCATTTTTCATAAGGTAGCACTCTATGTCATTCAGGGCCTATGGTAATTCTGATTTTCCAAGTAAAGATATCTTTTAGTACAGAACACATATACCTGTAGTAAAAGTAAAGTATAAAATGAGTGCTATAGTATAGTCTAATGGTAGGCAATTACTTAGCATGCATGCAACCTTTCAATTTATTTTTAGCATTAAAATAAAAATAAAACAATTAGCAAATAGATAATAAATGAAGTTATTAAAAAATAAAATGTTCGTTTCTCTAAGTTATTGAGATATTCAACTTAAAAGTTCTAGCACAATTAAGGTGATTATTTTTAGCTCTATAATCACTTTGATAATTATACTGTTTTTATACTTTGTCAATACTTTATAAATATTTGGAAAGGATAGAGCGATATTAAACTAGAGAGAGAATTTTGAGTTTTATTATTTATTTTTTATAAACAACTGTTATTTGCTAAAGGAAAAATATAGTTTTATTAAACCAGAAAATTTTGTCATGCTTGTTGATTCAATAAATGAAAGCATTAATAATTTTCATGTATTTGTATTTTCTATTTTAACTTTTTTATTCTACAAAAAGTATGAACTTGATACTACATACTTCAGTCATATCTATCCTCCAAATTATACCTACAATTTCGATTAGACACTCCAACACATCTCCCTTCCAATCTCATTATCTTTCATATTTAATAACCAATGTTTCTCTTCTGAAATAAAGGAAATTTTTATGGGTGTATAAATATAGGTCTATAGTATTCTCTAGCTACTAAATTTGTAAAAACAACAGTTTTTTTTTTCTATCCATATTTTTGAAAACCATGCTGTGTATGAAAATGAATGAAAGAGAATAAAGAATACTGTAATGAGTATTAGAGGAAGTTAATCTAGGCTGAAGTATATTTTAAATTGTTTTCTAATTCCAGTACCAGCAGGGGCAAAGACAGAAGCAATCAGAGCCCACCATGTAATGAACAAGATATTTTTTAGAAAGTAAGATTGTTGTAATTGCTCCTAAAGGGGTATTGAATTTCAACTAACAAAATCTGGTTGCAACTTCTTAATGGTAAAAGCTTATGTGGGGAAAAGCTTGCCTTTCAAAAAAAAAAAAAAAAAAAAAAAAGAAAAAAGAAAAAGAAAGAAAGAAAGAAAAAGAAATAAAACACCATTTCACTTTTCTTCAGGTTTGAAGATATCTTTTTTTTTTGCTATAGGATAGTGCCTACTTAAGAGTTTTATTTACTCTTGGGAGTAGTCTTCTATTACATATCAATTCCTTTATTATTTTTAATTTTGTAAACATAAATTAAATTAAGATAAGTAAAGAAACAGTAGCCAAATCTCATCAGTAAAGATTGTGAGAGGAAATTTTTAAATCAATGACTTTATTTGAATGTCCAAGATAGAGACACACACAAGACTAGATGTTATACATCATTTTTTAGAAGAAAACTGAAAAAATATGTCCTTAATAATCGAAGGACCTGGCTTGGTGAATAGATTGTGAAAATCTTCCCTAGAATGTAGTACAGAGGGAGAAATGTTTTGTGATATTTTGTTTGTGTTCTGACAAATAAAGCCTGCCTGGAAATCAGAGGGCAGAAGTTGATACTAGTTAACCATAGAGTCTAGGCAGTAGTGGCATGCATGTTTAATCCCAGCACTTTGGAGAAGGAAGCTGGAAGATCATGAGTTCAATGCCTGATTAAACCGGACTAAAAGAGAAACAGAGCCTGGTGATGGTAGCTTATACCTTTGATCCCAGAACTAGGGATCTCATGTCTTTGAGCCTAGAACTAAGGAGGTACATGCATTTAATCACAGCACTAGGGAAGTAGAAATAGTAATATAAGGAGGGTACAGACAGAATCTTGACCCAATCACATTCAGTCTGAAATTTGCACAGATAAGTTTCCACTGGCTGTTCTGCTTCTCTGATCATTCAGCTTTCAGCCTTGATATCCAACTACTAGTTTTTATTTATTTATTTTTATTTTTTTATCTTTTTTTCAAATTTTGAATAAAGTCTCATTTTTTATTTATGTATCCCCTTGTTCAAACTCCCTTCCCCCTCTTTCCCTTCCCAGTCACTCTCTCTTCTCCCCATCTCCTTAGTGTTTTTATTTGTAAGAATAATTAGGATCATACTTCAAGAAAAATGATACTTCTTTCATGACATCCAGATTTTTGTACGCTTAATTTTATGAGTGAAAACTTAAAATTGAGCCTTAGTTGCTCATTGAATAGGAGAAAGAATGAAGGAGGCCAGGACAATAATTCTCACTCAACATAAGACTCTTATCATCACGTCATATGGGCTACAAGAAAACATGTAACTGTCCTTATCCAGGTTATATTAAGTTATGGTAAATCAAAACATAAAATTAAAATACAAAATAAATTATATCTTTAGAAAACAAGAAATTCTAATTGGAGAGCAAAAAGTTTCCAGTTGGATAATACAAAGAGAAATGCCTCCAGATTGGTAGGACCTCACTCAATATGTGTGACTATCAGAAAACAGTTTACCCAGCTTAGAAAGTGCACAAATGGAAGATCATACACATGAAAAAAACCATTGACATTAACTATCTATCCATTTTGCAAATGAAAGATATTTTAGTTTCTGAATCTAATTCCTGACATAATTTTGTGACAAAAAGTGAAAAATTTAAGCAAGAAAATATGTTTTATTAAAGCATTAGAGCTCCCCATATAAGCTGCCTTTATGTTTTCTTTTTTGTATACTGAGAAATAATAAACACAATTATTTCACTTTAAACATCCTAGCCTTTGAAAAATTATTTTCTATTTTGATAAGTGTTTGTATTCTGATCCATACTTTAGTTTTTACATGCTTTCTCTTGTTTTTATGAGAGACTTCTATTATGGAATGTTACATGGTTTTCTTTTCTTTGGAATTTGATGTAATTTAATTAGTGAATGTCAGTAAAAAGTAAGAATCAAATGGAGATAGAGAATATCAACTTGAGTTCAGGCTGACAGTAGGAACATTGTTTTTTCACCAAGGATACAGTCCTTTCCAAGACTTAATTTTCAACCATAGATTTGTCTATGTTTTCATAATTATTCTGCTTCCTTTTATTCCGGAGAGATATTTTTAATTGTAAGTCCCTTAGGTATGTGGCAGCCCATGATACATTTTCACACTTATATTTTCTCATGCTTTTGGCAAACACATTTTTAAAAACCTATTTACAATTGCCTAATTTTAGTATAGCCAGTTTTACCCTCTAAGCCCTATATATATTTTATGTGAAAGAACTTTTGGGGTTGTGGATACATACTCAATTTTCATAAATACTCACCCATTTAATCACACAGGATGAGTTGCTTGCTCCAGGCAATAGGAAATTTGCCTATATTTTAAGAGTTGGATAGCTTTTCTGACTTTGCAGTATACCCACCGAATATGATCATTACTTTTACCTATTTTTTTTTTTTTTTATCAGAACTCAACTGTGGAAAATGTTGAGTCAACTGGTGGATCATATTGAAAAAAAATACTTCACCATAATTCTCATGATGATTGGGGTCAGTTCTCATTTCCAGTAGATTATCTCTTCTCATACCTGGTACTTTCATGACACAAAGATACTAAAAGTTTGGATACATGGAATAAATAGTGAAGAGCTGTTCTTTTAATGTTGAAAGTTGTAAAATGTAATTATATAGCTGACTCTAATTCATTGAAATTCTTGTGCTATGGTGCCAAGCTAAGATTTTAAAGTTGTCATTTGTTATTCACATGTTGAATATCTGGCACAAACAGTAAGTAGGTCAGCCTGATGATATAAAGACTGCATTTTTTAAAAAGTTTTATTTTTATTGGCTTTTACTTTTCCTCCCAACCCTCTTTTTTACAGACTCAAGCATTCAAATGCATCCTTTATCTTTCACCTGAAAAAAACATTCTAATATTTCTTTACAGTTAGGGTATTTCTACAGTTCTGACATAGTGTGCTTTCTCACTCAACAATAGCTCACACTCACCTTCCAGAAACTTCTCAGAAGTGTTTATGTTTTCCTACCAGTGCATGGCTCCAGCTGCCTGGACAGATTTGTCCGGCTGGGACTCTACAGTTCTGGCCATCTCAGCGACTTGACTGTGATGACTAAGAGCTTGGGTTCTCTGGTAAGAGTCAAGAAGAGCTGTTGATTTTAATCTGTTCAGCTTCTTGTGAGAGTGAGAATGATGTCTCCCCTGCCGCACGCATGCAGTCTCTGCACTTGCTTGTAACAGTGACTTCTTAAAGCCACAACCTCAAGGTATTTGTGGACCCTGAGAAAGGTCTTGGTATTGATAAGGGCTTGGTACACTTTCCCATTCTCTCCTCCAGTCTCTGAAAGTCCTAACATTCTCTTTTCCCATTCTTATCTGCAGTGCATTCAAGGTCATTTCCTCCCACTCATATTCACTGGCCTATTCTTCCCCAGGTCTACCTAACCCTCCAGCCAGTCTTCCTGAGGAGGACTTCCCTAGCTGTGTGACTACAAGCATCAGAACTAGGCTTTCAGCTTTTCTAATCCAGCTGTTCTTTTTTATAATATGTTCTAAGCCTGTGGTTTAGATTTTTATCTTTTGTGCTTTCATTGACTTAATTATATCATGTTTTCTATCAGAGTTGTTTTCATATTTTTTATATTCTTAGGGTTTTAATGATTTATTTTTATTTGATATACAATGATTGGTGTTTTGCCTGCATATATGTCTGTGTGAAGGTATTAGATCCCCTGGAATTTGAGTTACAGACAGTTGTGATTTGCCATGTGGGTGCTGGGGATTGAACCCAGGATCTTTGGAAGAACAGCCAGTTCTCTTAATCACTGAGCCCTCTCTCCAGCCCCTGGTTTTTGTTTTATGATACTGGCTTCCATGTCTACTAAATGGTTAATCTCAACTGTCAACTTGCCACAATCGGGTAAAGAGTCCCAATGAAGGTTAGACCCTTAATCTAGGTTAGGTTAGACCCTAAAACATGCCTGCAAGGGTTCTTCCTAATTGTGTGAATTGAGGTAGAAGACACGCCCTACTGTAGGTGGCACCATTTCTGTGGGCAAGTTCTGGATAGAATGAAAAGAAAAACCAGCTTCTTGATGCAAAGTGACCATCTGTCTTGAACTCCTGCCCCCACAGCTTCCCTGTGGTGATGGACCACCAGGACCTGAGAGCAAAATAAGCTCTTTTCCCTTCAAAGTGCTTTTGATGGAGTATTTTATCATGGCAACAGAAGGGAAAGCTCAGACACAACTCTTAGTCGTGGTGAGCTGTTTTCTTTCATGTCTTCATCTGAGAGAACTTGGTCCTTAAAGGAAGCTGTGACCTTCTGGAAACATTTCTAGATCAACTTCTACTTGATGTTTCAGGAATGCCCCAGCCTGCTGTTCTTTATACCTTAATTGTGTAGTCTGGAAGTTTATAAGCAGTATCTGCAATGCAGACTTGGGCACAACACAAAGATAAACCTGTAGATCTGATCAACCAAGGAAGTAAGTCCTCTTCCCTCTCAGAGACAAGCAGAAGGAAGGGAAGTATTTTTGGCTCAGAGGACTCACTCCATCATGGTGGGCAAGGCACAGTGATTGGAGTTGGCCTGTGTAGGTAGAAACCGAGATGTGTAAATTAATCTGTGAGGATCAGGAAGTCACAATTCCAAAGACCTGCCCCTAGCAACCCACTTCTTCCAGCTAAGCCCCGCCTTCCAAGAGTTCTTCCTAAAGAACATCAGGGATCAAACCTGCACGATCATGAGCATGTGAGGGCAGAACATTCTGTCCCTAATACCACCCACTCTCCTGTTGCCTCATGGTTCTTGGCAATTGTGTGCAAACTGAACTGTCATGGGTGTTTAGCCCCTTAAAGGCCAAACTTTATGTAATTCTCTCTTTGCACCCAAAATCTTACCATCTCTTGTCACTGGAAGGGATCAAACCCAAACTTTTATCATGGGATAAGCTTTTTAATGGTGAGTTCAATGAGTGATCTTAACCATCCATGTGGTTGGACTGAAAGATGCCTAATAGATTTTCAAAACATGTCTGGGTTTGTCTGTTAGGGCATTTGCAGACACAGTCAGCATATGCAAAGCCACTGGCATGTGGGACATCCATCTTGAATGTGACGGTTAATGCACCCAGAGTATGGCCAGACTACCCAGTTGGCTGAGGGTCAGACACTGTCTCTGCTCACTGGTAGCCATAAGGAAGCTCCTATGGTAGTTTGAATTGGCCCCCACAAGCCCGCTGAGGCTTTTGGGGGTCCAGCCCCTCAAACCTCTTCCAGGATCTAATAAAGGCACTTCAGCAAGCGAGGTAAAATCTGTTATCTGATGTTGGGCACTTCTAAGGCCGAGGGCTTGAGGCCCAGTGTAGATTCCTAAGCCTTCCCAGAATTTGGTGACCTGTCTCTGGCCATAAACTCCACGTGTGAGTGACTCAGCATAGCCTGATCTAAGACCCCCTCTGCCTAGCCTCTGCTAACATGCTATTGGCCCTTTTCTCCCACCTATCTACCCTATCCCAAGATTCCTACTCCTTTCATCACAATCCTATATAAGCCCCAGACTGATGTAATAAAGTGAGTTCTTGCTTCGACCAGGCTCCCGGCTCAGCGTGTGATCTCCCCCGGTGGCTAGGGGGTGCTGGGTCGTCGATACTCATCATCTCACTCCAACCCCAGGGAGAGGCCTGCTGGAACATTGTTCTCCAAAATAGGAGAGGATCTTCCCTTTCTGTTTTTGTTGAGACATGGACCCTGTCTTAGGTTGCCCCCCCACAGGGATCTTACCCATCATTGAGTACCATGCATCAAGGGGGTATCCTACTCCATGACCTGTCTTAGGTTGTCTCAGCCCGCCTGAGATCTTACCCGTCACTGGTCAGATGGAGGGCACAAGAGGGGCTTTCATCAGAGGACGACCAGTTATATGAGGAGCCAGGCTCCTGAGTAGCTAGTCTCTGATAGAGTACTTCTATTTAGTAAATTTTAACTGCCTCTAGCCGTTGTTGGATCAACTATGTGATCTTGTTGATGACACAAGGCCCAATGGTAAGGATGAGGAGAAGGAGAAGGAAGGGTCCAAGTAGGGGAAGGAAGTAGGGTAAGAGTCCATGAAGGCTGGTCCACAGGGGATTGTCTTGAAGATCTCTCCATCTCTTCTCTAGGTCTTCTTGGAGTTTTTTCTTTATCTTATCCTGGACAATTCCTGACTTATTGGCATAAAAACAGCACTTTTCCTGCAAAAACAAGCAAAGACCCCCCTTTTCCGCAGTTAGTAGATCTAACCCTCTCCTATTTTGAAGAACTACCTTAGCTAGAGAGTCTAATTGACTCTGAAGATCAAGGATGGTGCTGGAGAGGGCCTTCACATCATCAATTAATTGAAGAGATAATTTTCTAAAGAGATGTGAGGACAGGCCAATTCCTGTGGCCCCTGTGGCAACACCTATGGTGATCCCTAGTCCCATGAGGAGTGGTATTATTTGAATAGCTCTTTTGGATCTTCCTCCTATATAGTCAAAGGAGGGCACAGGGACAGCCTCGTCCTGAGGGATGATGTCTACATCAGGGACCAGAATGGCAGGGGCACAAAGGCCTGTTCACTTCTTAGGAAGAAAGCCATAGGCCTTTCCTCCTCCACAAACAAGGATTGTTCCAGATGGCAGGCAATATTCAGTGGGTGGAACAGTTATATTTTGATCACAAAAGGAAAGAGGGACACGGCCCACATCTATACAGCTATTATTAGGGGAAGGTGGAGCCCACACACAAGAATTAGAGGGTAGTGTGGGGAACAGCTGAGTAGCAATGGCAAGCATGAGAGAGCAATTTTGTGAAGTAATAGAGGCCTTGCTAGGAAGGGTAACATTAACAGGTAGAGCTAATGGCCTAGGGTGTCCTGATCTGAGACAAAGCCAGCAGTCCTCTCTCCACAAGGGAGGGATTAGTCTGATTGAGCATGGAAAATTGTATCAAGAAGGGACTCTGTTTGGGGGTCAAGTGAGAGATCACCTCAACTTTCAGGGAGGGCAATAGGGTGGTAATTGAGCTCTGGAAATTGTGCTAGGACAAGCTTTTCTATTTGGTGTTGATCCTGTAGGTCCCAGGTCTTGTCCTGGACTCCTCCACCATCAGAATAACCTATAGGAGCCTGGAGATTCCAGCAGACAAAATGTCCAGGAGTACCTCAGCAGGGCTGAGTGCCCCTCTGTGTGCCCTCTAAGACAGAGCCAAAGGTCCCTTCATAGTTAACACTGTTCTTGATGGCAACCCATAAGGTTTTGTTATCGGACCCACAAGTACATTGGAGTACTGCTGAATAGCAGGCAGCATGCATGGTCTGATAATATGAGGTGCAGGGTTCTGGTTTGCCATTTACTATGGGAATGACTTGGTTTATTTATGTATACCCACTTGTTGGATCAGGAACCCATGGGATTGATAAAGTTATTTGCCACTTTGTTACCACAATCTGATTGAATGATGAGCTCTCTCTGCCTTATGTGCAAGGCTGAGAATGTTCCCCCACCACAGTCACAGTAGGTTTTATTTGTGGGAGTACAAAAGGGTGCACATTCATGCAGCTGGATAGCAGTCTGAGTGCATTGTCTGATAAAAGGTGATGCAAGGGCAAGACCCTGGTTTGTCATCCACCAGGGGTATATTTTTTTTTTTTGCTTTTTCTTGTACATATTTACTTATTAGATGAGGAGACTAGGGATCCAGTGGTATCAATTAGATTAATGGCAATCTTAGTGCCACAGTCTACCTGGTGGATGAATCACCCGTGTATGAGCAAGGCCTTAAATGTCCCTCCCAGGCAATCAAAGGGCTTTCTTATCTGGTTGTTCAGAATGGCCCTGGCCATCTTCTGGGTTCCAAAATCCTCTATCGCTGGGCTGGGCAGTTGTCACCAGCACCAGGATGAGTGGCAGCATCCACGTCTGATTGTTCCTGAGGGAGAAGCATAAAGGCAATTCTCAGGGGTGGGACACTCCCTGGAGACATTATTGTTATCATCCCCTTGTCAGGGTAAGTATTTAAGATCTCTAGCAGGCACCCAGATGGGCTTCTTTTCATTTTGGGGGAAAGACACATCCAAACCCTCTTCCTGCAGTGAGGAATGAATCTGGTCCCCTGAAAACCCCATTCAATGGGTCTATTAACAAATAAAACTTTAGGTAACTGATGAAGACCATTTTTTTTTTTAAAAATGGAGACCAGTAATTATATTCTCCAGAAAAATTTAAAATAGGGTAGACAATGTCTTTTGCAATTGACCCATGTGGGAGTAGGGACTCCCCCTTTTATTTTTGTAATTGAGACTTAAGCGTTTGGTTAATTTTTCTTTCTTTTTTTTTTTTTTTTTTTTTTTTTACTATGGCCTAGTCCCTGGGATTATAAGGGATGTCAGTGGAATGTGATATTTTCCAGTTTTGTAGAAAGTCTAAAAAGGCCTTTGCTAACAAAGCATGGGCCATTATCTGTTTTAATTTGGTCAGATAAACCAAGGATGGCAACACATTGAAGCATGCAGCTGATAGCATGTTTGGATTTTTCTCTGGCACGTGCTTAAGGTATCCACAGAAAGAAAGACACGGATAAGGTTGTTAAGCTTTCCAAATAGAGAATAATGTGTGACATCAATCTGCCAGAGATAATTTGGGCGAAGCCTTTGGGGGTTGCTTTCCACTTGGAGGTCCTGACCAAGGAAGTAGGCCACAGACCACCAGGGGCTACACCTCCCCTCAGTGGCCATTGAGATCATCCTGGGGCTATTAACTGGTTAGGCTGGTTTTTCTGGAATTAACATTCACAAGAAAGACTGGCAATTTCCTCCCCATGCACCACACATACACACACACACACACACACACACACACACACACACACACACACACACTAGGTTAAAGGCACATAGGGGACATGGAAGTAGCCAGTAGGAGATACAAGGGATGAGGGGCCCCTTCGAGGACCATGAGAAGCCACCGAAGTGGTTGAGGTGTAGGCCTAGGTCAGACACGGGCCATTCCTGCACCATCTACACATGGGATTCAACCTGGCCGATCATCCCGCAATGCCGGGGCTTCCCATCAGATCTTTACTGCTCCCTGTTCCTCCTGACCCCTCTACCCAGGCTCTCTCTTCTTTTTTCTCACCCTTTCTAAGGGTAGAGATCTGCCCAATATCCCAGGAGGGCTGTGATGGAAAGCAGCCCAAGGCAGTGATGGTTGGAATGGTTCCCAGACAAGGAATTTCTCCGGTCTCCATCCATGCTCCGCAGATCAGGGTCTTTGCTCTGCTCCAGGTGTTCCAATCAAAAAAGCTGTTATTGGGCAGCCATGGAACAATCCCAAGGACTTGACTGCCAGAAAGATTGAAGTCCCCACTTTTAAGTAAGACTCGCAGGGACTCCAAGGTGGAATTTTGTTTAGAATAAGACTGACCCATATCTTATGGGGGTACACTCACCCGCATACTGATTGGCTCATCCAACGAACTTCCATTGAGTAAACCCTTCCTCACATGGGTCACCAATTGCTGGACTCTTTCTGTCTGGCAGAATAGGGCGGAGGGAGATCCGGACCAGCCGGCCTTTCCCTGGGGTTGGAGCGAGATGATGAGTGTGGACTACCCAGCACCCCCAGACCCCAGGGGAAATCACACGCTGAGTCGTGAGCCTTGTCGAAGCAATAACTCCTAAATACTGCATTTTATATTTTATGAACAGTCTCAGTTTCTCCAGCCTATCAGATCTATGTGCCCACTTTATTAGTTGGAGGTAGCTGATATCAGAGAATGGTACTTGCTAATTAAAAAAAATTATTCTAAATGCATGATTATCTAATGTCCCTATCATGTATAATTTTCACAAATATAAATTTCTATCAAAATTCTCACTCTTCTAGGCCTACTTTATCTACCTGCTTTTTATCAAGACTTCTTTATTATTCATTGTACACTCAGTTTTTGGCCAATTATAAAATTATTTATCATTTTAATCTTGATGATATATTCAAACACTAGATCACTTATATTTCCATAAAAAACAACATACATTTTTAGAAAAGATTATACTTATTGTGTATGTGAATGTATGTGCCCATTCACATCAAGTAAATGCAGGTATTCATAGAGAGCAGAAAATGATGTTGGATACTATGGAATTGGAGTTATAAATGATAGTGAGCCAATAAATATATATGCTGAGAACAAAAAAATGGATTCTCTAACAGAGCAGCAAGTACTCTTTAATTTCTTATCCATCTTTACAGCCTCAACACCTAAGTCTAAGAGAATACCCATGTGTAGGTTTTCTTCTGACCAATGATCTGTAAGGCTATTAGTAAACTATACTCTTCCTAATTGTTCTTCTCATAGAATGTCATACCTGTGTTGTCAGTGCTGCTATCAGGGTGAAATAATACAAAAATGCTCATAAAATACAATAGAGATGCTTTGCTAGGGTTTACTTAGGTATTGATGCTGCAATAACATTCAATATTATATGTACCATTTCTGTCTTTCAGTGGAAAGTTTTTTATATGTATTCCAACCATACTTTACCTCTTCCTTCCTTTCTCCCACTCTTCCCCCAGTTTTTATCACCCCACCCCCATACACTCTTCAAAGAAGTCAAGGCTTCTTTATGACCTGCAGAAATATTGAACCAATTATCAAAGTACAGACATCTTTTGTAAATACTGTTACTTCTAGATTTAATGGAGGGGTATAATTCACTGAGCTTTTCAAATTCATGAGAAGCATGTGTTGTAGTAATATATTATTTATATTCTAAACAAAGATTGCCTGACAATCAGAGGACAGATTCAGCCACAGATTTAGCCATGGAAGTCAGGCAGTGGTGGCACACAGCTTTAAATCTAGCTTTCAGGAGGCAGAGATCTATCAGGATCTCTGTGAGTTCAAGGTCAACTTGGGCTACAGGAAATAAATTCAGCCAAAAAGAGAAACAGAGCCAAGCAGTGTTGGCACACACCTTTAGTCCCAGCACCTGGGATCCCATGCATCTGCTCCCAGTACTTTGGAAGCACAAATATCTTTAATTCCAGCACTAGGAAGGTTGAGACAGGAAATAATATGGCTGGGGAGAGAAAGGACTATATGGTGAGAGGAAACAGTAGTTCACTCTTCCCTTTGGGCTGTGGACTTAGAGACATTCAGTCTGAGGATTCCTGTAGACTTCCTCCTTTAGCCTGAGGATTCAGCAGTGGTGAGAACTTTTGCTAGTGGCTTGTTTCTCTCTGATCTTTCAGCATTTACCCCAATATCTGGCTCCAGGTTTTTATTATAAGACCAATTAGGATTTTTGCAACAGTATGTGTTTGAATGTGTGTGTGTGTGTGTGTGCAGAATTTGCATCATGCATCATCTTTTCTCTCTTATAATGCCTAATATTCTTCTTGGTGCAATAAGTTGTTATAGAATCTATGTATCTCTCAAAAGTTCAAACTAAGGGTTGGATAGAACAAGGAAAGGACTCATTATGAAAATAAGAAACAGAAATATATACTGTTTTTATAAAAACAAGGGCATAAGATTTTGGAGGAAGAAGGTATTTTTATAAGATTTCAAAGTATATCAACCAAGTTTGGCAATGTATTAAATCTTAGCTTCCCTCTTCTCTATCTTCATCTTTATGTAGCAGATTTGTAGTATTAGAGAATACTTCTTTTCCTGAATTTTGCTATATTATAAATTATGTACTCATATAATTTTTAGCTTTTTCTGTCCTTTGCTATAGAAATGTGAATAATTTTATATGTGGCTAAAGAAGGCTTTCACTTCTTGCAATCTACCCAAAACTGATAAATAATTTTCTTAATTTATTATTGATTTTCAGCATTGTTCAATACATTTTCAACATTGATCAATATATTTTTTCAGTACATACATATTTGGATTATTTTTGGAGATTTCAGAAATAGATATCTTTTCCTGGAAAGTTTTTCTATCATAATGTCATAAAATGTAATGGTACAACAGTTAAAATACTATGGTATTTACTGTTAACAACTTATAAATGGGAAATTGATGGCAAACAAGAAAGGAATAAAGTATTGTGGTGGGAATGTTCTATGTATGATGTAAATAAAGTAACTGATTTGGCCTAGAAATGGGTGGAGTATCAGAGGAAGAGACAAGCAGAAGGAGGGTGGAGTTAGTCAGTCTCCATCTGACCCCCGAAGGAAGAACATGTAGAGGTACGGGGCTGAGCCATGGGCTAAGCCACGTGGCGGGAAGATTAATAGAAATGGGTTGATTTAAGATGAAAGAGCTATCTAGTCATGTGCTTAAGATATGGGCCAAACAGTATGAAGTTTATATAAGTGTCTGATTCATTTCTTTGGGGGATAAAAGCCATGGCATGGACCAGGTTCCAAACCTCAGCTGCGCTCGCCAGGTCACAAACTCCCGGGCCCAAATGGCCTGGGAAAACTTTCTACAACAGATGGCGTGCATGTGGGCCGAATACCTGCATAAAGGCTAAGAAAATTTAAAAAGCTTAAAGAGCATTCTAGATCACTGAAACAGAGCCATAAGTGGCCTTCTGAATTGTGTATTTGAATTGATTTATGGTACAGAGACAGCGTGGTGTTCAGGTAAGAATTTAAAAATGGCACGTCCACGGCACACAGCTTAAACTCATACTTTTCACAGAAAAGTATGGCATAAGTGTGATTGATTTAAGATTTCTGCTTATACTGAACAGAAAGGAAACAGTTTAACAAGGTTTTTCTGGTAGCACCGTTTCCTGAGTCCGCTCTGGTTGCCGGCAG
>PVIH01018767.1:14720-37565 GCA_004025045.1 Sigmodon hispidus
AAACGCCAAAAGTGGCGGAGTCAGCAATTAAAGTGATACCGACATTTTAAAAGCTCTTTGGGTTGGAAAATGATTAAGAATTCTCAATAAAACAGATTTACACTCTCAAAACCTCTAAATGGGGAACAATGTATGTAAAATATGCATAGGCTTCAGAGAGAGAGAGAGAGAGAGAGAGAGAGAGAGAGAGAGAGAGAGAGAGAGAGAAGAAAGCCCTTGAAAAAGGAGAAATAGGAATGAAGATAAAAGCCATGAAAGATGGCAGACAAACAGAGATTCTGGATTATGTTTATTTTGTTTACTTTTAATTTTTTAACTTTTAATGGGCTAACTGCAGAAAGACAATTGATTGTTAAGGCTGCTAAGTTAAACAAATACATATACTTTAAAGATATTTCAACTTTGAAATCTGTTTATAAGAATATGTTACTTGGGAAAAGAGTTTTTGCTTTTGTCATCACAGAAGATCAGAACCTGTGGATTGGGTCTAGGCAAATGTGGTTCCATTTGCCAAGGCCAACTGAAATTCTCTGATGGGAAGATCAGCTTCCAAGATAGCCAGTTGAGGTGATCCAGCTTCAAAACCCCATGAGTTCAACATCCTTTGACAGCAGGAAGCAGTAAAAGAAAGAAAGCTACGTCCAATTTCCCCAAAATATTACTTATTAATGTTTGTTTTCATTATAAATGGTTAATGGTCATAGTCAATCTTTAGAAAAAAAAGGTGGGGGAGGAGGATATGATATAGGAATAATTAGAAAAGATAAATTGTTTTTGATTTATTTATATAAATTTAAAGTCAATTTTGTTATGCTGTATGTATTTTTCTGCTGTATGATGCTGATGTAACTCATTTAAAATTGTAATGTGTAATTGAGAAATGGAGATTAATAGTCATCTATGATAACCAAACTTATAGTCATGTTAGTTAGGTTTTTTTAATTATGCAAATATATATTTAAATTAGATTGGTAGTCTTCAAACACTTCAAAGACCTGCAGAATATGGCATTTAAATTATTTTAAGTACTTAGACTTTTCTGGATAGTGAGACAGGTCTGCTCCTGGAAGCACCAAAGTATTTCAGGAAAATGATGGGCATTGAAGAAACTTCATGTGGAATTTACTTTGTGGCAACAGTTAGCCACTGGACAAGAAACTGTTCTGGTATTGACTGCTTGATAGTATGCTGTATAAACTGGATATGCAGGTTCCATAGGAAAGTGACCTCTGAACTTTGGCAGAACAAGCTGAGATGGTCCTTCAGGTTCCTGCTTTGCAGAAAACATTGCCAGGCATCCTTCTGGACACAAGAAGAAGTGACTGTTGGACTGTGTCAGATTTCCTTCATCAGTGAAAGGTATGACAGAGACTTTGGGCCATAAAGGCTAAAGATAGTGCCCCAACATTACAAAGGAACTTTGGGTGACTGTCCAGGTAGACAGATGTCATCTCTGTCATTTTCTAGACTTTGGAAGTTGCTTGCACTTCCTGTTTATTTATATAATATTATATCTTTCTGTGGTCTTTGATGTGGTTGAAGGTTTAATAATTATAGGTATAGTTCTTTTTATTTTTAAAAGGTATATTAGATACAAAACTTTAGACTCACAATGATAAGGTAGATAATGGAATGTTTTTTAATTTTGTGAATACAAATAGACTGGATATTGTTACTGTAATTCCTGCTTGAGAGTTGTTCTGTTGTAATTTTACTATATGGAAATTGAAACCTTCCTTTTTAATTGGACAGAAAAGAGGAGATGAGGTGGGAATGTTCTATGTATGATGTAAATAAAGTAACTGATTTGGCCTATGGAGAGCACTGTAGAAGTGGGTGGAGTATCAGAGGAAGAGACAAGCAGAAGGAGGGTAGAGTTAGTCAGTTTCCATCTGACCCCCAAAGGAAGAACATGTAGAGGTATGGGGCTAAGCCATGGGCTAAGCCACGTGGTGGGAAGATTAATAGAAATGGGTTGATTTAAGATGAAAGAGCTAGCTAGTAATGTGCTGAAGATATGGGCCAAACAGTATGAAGTTAATATAAATGTCTGATTTATTTCTTTGGGGGACAAAAGCTGCTGCAGCCCAGGTACAAAACCTCTGGACCCAAAATAGATTCCAGGAAAAACTTCCTACAACAAAGTATAGTTTTAAATATCTACAATGGGAATCTGCCTTCTCATGCTGACAACTAATTTAGGACTTATGTGGAATCAAAGTGTTGAGCCTGTAGGGATAAACAAGCAAAACAATTTTTGGGTTGACTATGGAGTCATGTGATCTAGAGAATGTAGGTATACATTATAGCTCTGATTTTGTGAATTGTGCTTTCACTAGAGTTTGGAAGAATGTTTTCACTTCTCGTTCAAAATGAACTTGGCAAGAATAAGACAAACCAAGTTAAAAGGAACAAGTTAGAAGGTTGTAATAGAGTCAGTCAAGATGGATTTAAATTATCCATTTAATCACATAATTTTAAAGAATCTCTAGCTACACAAGGAGCTGTCAACATACCATGGACAACTAAATAGGTTTTCATCATTTCCAGTTGCCCAGGAGACAATGTTGTGCTAAATGTTATGCTTCAAGTTTTTTTATACTATTTTTGACCAGCTAAGTTTTTTTTCCTCTCTGAGAATCAGACACGGAGATGGTTATTTGTATGCAGGGAATGCTGACTCATATATGTAAGGAGACATAGAACTGAGAATGTAAGTACAGAAATAAAAAGCCAAAAATGAATGTCCTTAAAACAGAAGTCTTTGTTGATCTCAGAATTCTCAAAGTGATACAAGTGATCAGGGTACTGAAAGTTAAGGGAAATAACTATTCCTTAATAGCTTTCTACTGAGAAATACTGGGCTAAGTTTGTGTATGGGAACAGGGAAACATGTGTGAGTGTTTTTCTTTCAAATGAGGAAAATTTCTGCACAATGACTCAGAAATGTGCTTTCAACTACCAACATTCCTGATAGATAGTCAGATAGATAGATAGTCACATCTATACACCAAAGACTGATTGCTATATATGTTAATCCATTCAACCCATTGAAGGTTATATAAGTAATCTATAAATATGACTCACTATAGAGTATTTATAAAACTGATTTTATCTACTGGATACTTACATCTAATTTCATCCTCAGTCTTCGAGATAAAAGGGGAACACTTCTCCATTTTTGGTGGGAGTGTAAGCTTGTTCAGCCACTCTGGAATTCAGTATGGTGGTTTCTCAGAAAACTGGGAATCAATCTCCCCAAAGACCCAGCAATACCACTTCTGGGTGAATACCCTAGAGATGCACAGTCACACTCCAAAGGCATTAGCTCAACTATGTTCATAGCTGTGTTATTTGTAATAGCAAGAACCTGGAAACAACCTAGATGCCCCTCAATTGAAGAATAGATTAACAAACTGTGGTACATCTACACAATGGATTACTACTCAGCATTAAGAAAAATATCCTAAAATTTGCAGGCAAATGGATGTATTTGGAGAATATCCTCCTGAGCAAGGTATCATAATCCCAGAAAGATAAGCAGGAAATGTAGCCACTCATTCGTGGACTCTAAACAAAAAAGCAAAAAGCAAAGCATGTCCAAGCTGCAAAACACATCCAATGAACAGCTTGAGATCAGAAACACCCTGGACTGACTCCTTGGATCCCACTCCCCCTAAAGGAACACCTGACTCAGTCTTGAGGTTGGGGGAGAAAACTAGATCTGCCAGGAATGGAGAGTGAACTAAGCAATATTGTGACAGTGGGAACATGGGACTGCCTGCTGCCTGCCCAGGGAGGGGATGGGGAGATGTGGAGAAGAGAGAATGACCTGATGTGGTGGGAGGAGGAAGGGACCTTGAATAAGCATATACAAGGATAGAAAATGTGACTTCTTTATTCATAATAAGAAAAAAAGAAAAAAAAAGTGGCATGTGGATAACTCAAAAAAATCTTTAATTCTTAAGAACATATTCGTTAAGAAATGTAGGGCTGGAGAGATGTCACAGCAATTAGCAATATTCACTACTCTTGCACAGAAACAGAGTTTTGGTCCCAACACTTTATCAGTCAAGTCAAAGCAACTGTAACTCTAGCTGCAGGGTAGTTCAACACCTCTTCCATCTGTGGTCTCCTGCTCTGAGGTACACATAGTAAAAATGACTTACATATAAATAAAATAAATTGTAAAAGTTAAATAAAAAGTCTTGGATTCATTTTACTGTTGAGTCATGCCACATTTTACTTCTCATGCTTCTGGTATGATAACCTCATGATATTAATAACTTATACATTATTTCAGTTTTATCAAAACTACTACTAAAATCTCAACTAACATGATCGTTTTTTCTTTTTTCTTTTCTTTTCTTTTATTATTATGAACAAAGAAGTCATACTTTCTATCCTTGTATATCCTTATTCAAGGTCCTTTCCCCCTCCCACCACATCTCAGGTCATTCTCTCTTCTCCACAACTCCACATCCCCTCCCTGGACAGGCAGCAGGCAGTCCCAACGTCCTCTTACTCACAGATAAAAAGCAGGGACACCAATTCTCACCAGAGAGGCTTCATCCAGCAACTCATAGAAACAGACTTAGAGCTGCTCAGCCAAACATTCAGTTAAACTCAGAGAATAATGAGGGGGAGGACAAGGATGGCTTAGAGGAGACAGTTAGGTCAATCACATCACAAGGAAACACACAAAAATGGTTAACCTGGGTTCAAAAAGGCTCACAGATATTGAACCACCAACTGGAGAACTTGCAAGAAAGTGAGCTAGCATCTTTGTACCTATGTTGCAGTTATGTAGTTTAATCTTTTTGTAGGACTTATAACAATGAGATCAGGGGCTGTCTCTGATTCTCTTCTCTGATTTCCATACCCATTCTTCTTACTTGGCTGCTTCTTTCAGCTTTTCAACGGTAGAGGAGGTGCCTAGTAAAACTGCAATTTTATATGTCATGGCTGTCTGATGTTCATGGGAGGCATGCTGTTTTCTGAAGAAAAGGAGGAGGAGTGGCTGGGGGATTGGAGAGGAGAGGTTGCAGAGGTTACTGGAAAGAGACAAAGTAGGAGAAACTGTGATTAGACTTGAAAATTTTAATTAATTAATTAACAAAAATAAATTAAAGAAAATAAAAATAATTGGAGTGGAAAGGGTTTGTTTGGCTTACAGTTCCATATTGTAGTTGATCATTGAAGGAAGCCAGAAATTGGGAACTCAAACAGTCCAGGAACATGAAGGAAGGAACTGACACAGAGGCAATGGAGAGGTGCTGGGCATTGGCATACTTCACATGGTCTGCTCATTCTTCTTAAACAATCCAGGACCTAAATATGGCCTGGCCTATATTCTGTCAATTACTAATTTAGAAAATAACCTACAACTGGATCTTATGGAGTCATTTTTTTTCAATTGAGGTTCCTCCTTTCAAATGACTATTAGCTTGTATTAAAATGATGTAAAACAATCCAGCACAATTTCTCTATGTGACAAAAGTGCATGATGTCATCATTAGCAAAGTCTTTCCAACAAGTTTGGGAGACAACCAAGGGCAAAGGAAGTGGCATATATTGTTTTGGTTGCCTCTGAAAGCTCCCTAGCTATCTTCTTGTAAGGAAGTATATTATACTTAGTTAGAACTAAGATTTTTTTTCTAGGCATAGCACTATACAGTCTCTATAATTACACATTTATATTAGTATTAGTATGTTTTTCCAGCTCTTATATGTTAAAGTAGATCAAGTTGCAGATGGCTTAAATAAAACAACAACCTAAGTTCTCATATTGCGTGATTATTCATGCTTACAAAGGTAGCACATAGAAATTAATTAAGTATTATTCTAACTTTTTCAAAAAAAGGATAATTCTATTAAGAAGAAATATATGTAATCATTAAAAGACATATTGATCAGCATCCACTCATGGAAGATCCACTTTCCTCACCCCAACATCAAAACTGGATCAGGTGGAACTCACTGACTCTGAATTGATAGCTGAGGAACCTGCATGGGACTGAACTAGACTCTCTGAATATGGATGACAGCTGAATGGCATGGGCAGCTTATAGGACCTCTGGCAGTGGGAGTAGAACTTATTCCTACTGCAGGAACTGAATTCTTGGAGCCCATTCCCTACAGAGGAACTTCTTATTCAACCTCGATTCAGGGGGGAGGGGCTTGGTTCTACCTTAACTGGATATACCAAACTGCATTAACTCACCCTGGAAGTCCTTACCCCCTCTGAAGAATGATTGGGAGATGGGATGAGGAAATGACTGAGGGAGGACAGGGAAGAGGGGAGGGAGTGGGAGCAGTAGTGAGTATGTTAAACGATAACAAAAAATCATGTAAATAAAAACATGTACAGAACTAAAAAGGGAATTCTCAGCAGAAGAATTACAAACGGCTGAAAGGCACTTGAAAAAGTGCTCATGATCTTTAACCATCAGAGAAATGCAAATCAAAAGAACTTTGAGATAACCAGTCCAGCATAGGCTGTCATCTGTGTCTTTTGTCTTAGCCAATCTGACATGTGTAAGGTGGTATCTCAAAGTTCTTTTGATTTGCATTTCTCTGACTCTGCTATTGCTACTTGACTGAAACAGTTGCCTTGAAATATTTTATTTGAACAAATCTTCCCTTAAATTTCAAAGCATGCAACAGTAACTTGGACTTTAATAAAGGGAAATGAGTTTGAACTAAAAAAAAAAAGAAAATACATTTTACATAATTTTAACTCTGAATAAATATTCTGGAATATTTTACAGGTCATTAAAATATAAGTATATTAAATCTGAAAACTATTGTCTTCTCTAGACATCCATCAAGTATATTTGGGTCTAGCTTTTTCTAGACAGTAAAACAAAAAGCTGTAGTTGAGTGATTCTTAAAATCTATCAGATATTAACATGTTTAGAATCATTTTATTCTTTTTTAGGGAAAATTTTGTCATATATATATACATATATATGTATACATCCCTCCCTTTGTACCTTGGAAGATACTAAAACCTTCTAGCTGATGTAAAGACAAGGTATGATGTGAAGTTTGAAGGACAATGGAAGAAAACAGGGAAATATATTATTTGGTGACTTTACATCATGTACCTCATCCAACTCACTTATGATTCCACTCAGATTCATATCCATTCTGATGATCTCCCCATTTATAAAAATGCCCATTCATGCTGCTCATTTACCTACTGGAGCAAAATTATACACCCTGTGGCCAGACCCTTAAAGAAAACTCACACCATTGCCAGAGGTCATCAATGCAGAAGTGAAGCACTGTGTTATTTAGCTATGTTCTAGCCTTGAGCTCTTGTTTACAATGACATCATTGTTTTTTTTAACATCAACTAATGAGTGAGTACTTTCCCTGCTTCTTTTTCTGGGTTTGTGATATCTCACTCAGAAGGATATTCTCCAATTCCATTCATTAGGATATCATTTTTTCCTACTTCTGAGTAGTGCTCCATTGTGAATTCTTTTACTCTTATTCTCCTAATTTGGCAAATGGGGGCTCAAATCTGCCTGCAACTTTCTTTGAGTGAACTCTGAATAATTCTCCTTGCTGTTTCCTGTCATCTCCAATAAGCAATATATACCTCCATAGACAGTAAAAGAGAAAAGCACAATGCTATAAATAATACTCTATCCATAAGGATGTTAGGGTAACAAAGTATGGAAGCATAGGAAAAATCATGGGACTAAAAGTAATAGATCACATGTACCATAAAACACAGATTAAACTGAATTATTATCTCAGGTTCTCTCTCTCTCCCTCTCCTTCTTTCTCTTGCTCACCCTCCCTCCCTCCTTCTCCTCCCTCTCTCTCTCATTTGAGAGTTCTATGGAAGATTTGCTCAAATTATATAAGAATGGCATACCATAAGAGATTTCTTGATTTTTCTCCCTCCCTTTGTACCTTGGAAGATACTAAAACCTTCTAGCTGATGTAAAGACAATGTATAATGTGAAGTTTGAAGGACAATGGAAGGAAACAGGGAAAAAAAACTCATATTGAGAAAGGTATCCAGATTCAGAAACATAAACATTAAATGCTCTTTTATATATGTGGATCCCAGTGTTAAAATTTTAAGTTTGTATGTTTAATCAGAAGTACTTGTAAAAGTAAAGAAACTATAAAAGAACCATTAAGATTGATTTATTCCTTAACATAAGAAATTAGTAAAGTAGACAAAAAGTTACAGAGAGGAGCAACATGGAGAGGGAGAGTAGAAAATTTAAGCCATTCCAGTGAGAAAAATGCAGGAAACAGCACGGAAGGTGGGGGGATTAGCTAAATTTAAGGATGTAATGAAAAGCCACTTTGTGAGGTAATTAAATATTAGTAGCTTTTTGTTTGTTAGTTGGACTTTTAACAAGAATATATGAATGAAGATACCCCTAATGGGTACTGCTCTTCTTGTAAACCAAGAAAACTAAACAAAAACTTCAGTTTTTCAGCAGTTATTCAGCAGAAATAGTTTATAAGGCCCTATTGCTGAAGGTGCTATATACCATGACTGAAAGTGTAGAGAAACCAAGCTAGTAATGATCTGGAAGCTTCTTCCTTGCTGAATATCTTTTGCATTGCCTTCTTTGATTTGAAATGCATTTTCTAAAACTGAATGTTTGGCCTAAGTAGCTCAAAGAGTAAGTGAAAGTTCCCACAAAACCTGATTTTTTTCTTGGTAGATAGCTACTTAGAAATTAGCACACTTTATTTATCAAAGTGAACTAATGTGCTGTGAATGTTCTTGAGGGCAAAAAGATGACATGTTTTTGTTTACTCTATTTTATATTCAGTTCTTTATATATTGTTTACTCAAATGTATATTCTCATATTACATTTAAACTGTAGTTTTCTCCTCCTATTTTCCCATTTCTCTCCCTACTTCCACTCTTCCTCCATTTCCCTTCAGAAAAGAGCAGGCCTCCACTGTATTTCAACCAAACATCGCATATTAAGTTACAGTTAAACTAAACACTTCCCCTAGATTAGGGCTGGACAATGCAACCCAATCCCTGAATTAGGAGTTTTGAGACTCTCACTATTAGGAGTCTTACCAGAAGGCCAAGATACACAACCACAACTTATATGGTTATGATAACATTATAGGTCAGACCCATGCAGGTTCCCTGGTTGTATGTTCAGTCTTTATGAACTTCTATGAGCCCAGGTTAGTTGATTCTGTGAAGGTTTTTTTCTTGGTGTCCTTGACCCTTTTGACTCCTACACTCAGTCCTTCATTTCTTCTTCTGCATGATTCCCTAAGCTGCATCTGTTTTCAGTAGCTGCTGTATAAAGCCTCTCTAATGACAATTTTGGTGAGCTCCTGTCTATAACAGATTTTTATTAGGAATCATTTCATTGTTTATTTTTTCCTGTCAGATGTATTTGTTTTTGTAATATGTCTCTGGGCTATTCAGTCTCTAGGTCCAGGACCTCCAGGCACTATCAGTGATCTCTCTCATGACATAAATTTTAAGCAAGACACACTCATTGATTGGCTATTCCCACAATTTCTGCACAACCTCTACTCTATCATATATTGTAGGCAGGATAAATTGTAGATCAATGGTTTTGTGGCTGGCTAGATGTCCTAATTCCTCCATTGAATGTCTTGCCTGGATACTGAAGATGGATGCTTCAGGTACCATATTCCCTTTAAGTAGTCTTAGGGTCATTCTCATAGATTTCTTGGAATTTCCATTTTACTGGGCTTCTAATTTTTCCCAGATATGGTCCCCATTTCCTGTTGTCTTTCTCAGTATTTTCTTCCTCCATTCTCTCCTCACCTGATCCCTCCTGTTCCCATTCCCACCCTACCCCAATCCACCCTTAATATTTATTATATTTCTCATTTTCTGGGAGATTCATGCACCACCTGCCTTGACTCTTCTTTGTTCCCTAGCCTTTCTGGGTCTGTTGATTACAGCATGGTTAGCCTTTAATTTACAGCTGCTATCCACTTATGAGTGAGTACATAGCATATTTGTCTTTTTGAGTCTGGGTAACCTCACTCAGGATAATTATTTCTAGTTCTGTCTATTTGCCTGCAAATTTTGTGGTTTTGTTATTTTAACACTGAGAAATACTCTAATATATAAATTTACCACATTTTCTTCAGCCACTCTTCTTTCATTGAGGGGCATCTAGGTTATTTTCAAGTTCCATATATTACCAACAAAGCTGCTATGAATATTAGTTTAGCAAGTGTCCTTGTAGTAGAATGGGGTATCCTTTGAGCACATGCCCAAAAGTAATATAACTTGATCTTGATGCAGACTGATTCCCAATTTTTAAGATACTCTGTATTGGTTTCTAAAGTGTCTGTACAAGTTTGCACTCCCACCCCATCAATGGTGGAGTATTCCACTTGCTCCACATTCTTGTCAGAGAGCAGTCACTTCTGTTTTTGACTTTAGTCATTCTGACAGGTATAAAATATAATCTTAAAGGTATTTTGATTTGCATTTCCCTGTTGGCTAAGTATTTTAAACATTTCCTTTTTCTCAGCCATTTAACATTCTTCTGTTAAAATTTTCAATTTAGAACTATAACCCAATTTTTAATTTAAAAAGTTTTTATTTTATGTAACCATTTTAAAAAATTTAAAAATAGATTATTTGGTTTGCTGATGTCTAGTTTCCTGAGTTTCTCATATAGTTTCAAAAATACCCCCTTTTATTTGGTGAAATTCTTTTCCATTCTGTAGGCTACCATTTTCTCCTACTGACTGTGTCCTTCGATTTACAGAAGCTTTTCAATTTTTTGAGGTTCCATTTATTGATTGTCAATCATAGTGCCTATATAACTGGTGTTTTGTTTAAGAAGTTGTATCCTGTAGCTATGCATTTAGGACTATTCTCTACAGGTTTTAGTTTGAGGCAAAGTATGTACACTGTTTAGGTAGTAGTCAATAATTTAATTTTGAGATTTAAGGTTTACTCCACAAAAAGAAATGCTTGTTGCACACTGTAAATCTGGTAAAAAAAAAAAAATGTGGCTGAAAAGGTCTTGTGTTCTTGGTGGAAATTTATTGAATACTAACTTCTAAATTACTAAATTGACAAAGCCCCTTGTCAACTGATTTTCAAGTTTTTATGTTTGTACTCATAGACTTGTAGTGCATGAAACAGAAAATCTGGTTTTTGTAATGAATAGAGATGAGTGGAAAGGCTTACAGATGCTGAAGTGCTGAAAATAAGTGATTTTTGTTTTCTGAACCCTAAACAGAATATGTATGTCACTATCTATAGATTTTATGGAAGACTGTGGAAGTGGAGATAAGAAATATGATTTTAAAAAGATAGAAAGAAGAGCTATAAAAGCTTGTCTTCTTGGTATGACAGAGTCATTGCTGTCAACAACTCACAGCTGGTATGGCCAGCTATCTGTACTGTGCTTATAAAAACTGAACATATCAATAGTTTATCAAAGATCAGAGAGGATTCTACATATTCTTACCTCTTCCTACTTTTAACTATCAATGGATTCAGCAGGAGGAACAGTTATTTTTATTTAGTTCTATATGTACTGAGGACACCACCAGTCTACAAATGTTAGTTCTAAATCATCAGTAATATAGATAATGTTGATTAAACTCCATGGATCCCAAAACAAAACAAAACAACAAAGAAATGATGAAAGTGGAAAATGGACTTTTAGGGAGCAGGGGTAAATAAGGATGGGGATATCAGAGAGGGTGGCAAGAATTGTAATATTCAGAATATAGTTTAGAGATACATAAAATTATAATGAAAAAACTCAATAAAAGTTATAATAAAAAATTCCCAGAATTGTGCAATTTACTTCCAATCTCTATGCTATATCACTTCCTACCAATAATGCTTTAAGATAAATATGTTTGAGTATGCATACATAGGAATATACATAGTAATATCTATTTTAGTTTATGGAAATGTCATGCTTTTTCTCCTCACATAAAAATGACAACCAAATTACAGATTTATGACTGACTGTTTAATAGTTTTTTAAGACAAAAATAATATAATTGAAAAATAAATTTGAAAGGGTTAAGTTAATTTTTATATAATAGAAAATTTTTCAATGTGCTTGTGTCATTAAAATAAATTCAAGATTTTGGGTGTTAGTTTCTTGAGTCTATATATTTTAGAGATCAGTCCTCTATCACTTGAAGAGTTGGTGAAAATTTTGTCTCATTCTGTAGGCTGTTATTTTGTCTTATTGACTGTGTCCTTGTCGATATAGAAGCTTCTCAGTTTCAGAAGGTCCGAATTATTGATTGTTGTCTTAGTGTCTGTGCTATTGGTATTATATTTAGGAAGTGGTCCCCTATGCCAATGCATTGGAGGTTATTTCCCACTTTCTTTTCTATCAAGTTCAGTGTGGCAGGGTTTATGTTGAGGTCTTTGAACCAATTGGATTTGAGTTTTGTGCAGGGTGATAGGGTTGGATCTATTTGCATTTTTCTACACACTGCCATCCAGCTATGCCAACACCATTTGTTAAAGATACTATCTTTTTTCCATTGAATATCTTGGGTGTCTTTGTTGAAGATCAAGTGTTCATAGGTTTTTGTGGGTTAATATCAGCATCATCAATTCAATTCCATTGACCTACAAGTCTATTTTTATGCCAATACCAGGCTGTTTTTATTATTGTAGCTCTATAGTATAACTTAAAGTTGGGGATGATAATGCCTTTTGAGGTTCTTCTGTTGAACAAAATTGTTTTGGCAGTCCTGGCTTTCCTATTATTCCAAATACATAGGATAGAGAATACACCTCATTTTAGTGGGATTGCTTTGACTATTTTTCCATTCAGTTTGATGTTGGCTGTCAGCTTTTTGTAAGCCCAAAACCTTGAATAATCCAGTCATAAATGGAGTTCAGAACTAAAAAGGGAATTTTCAGCAGAAGAATTGTAAATGGCTGAAAGGCACATAAAAAAGTGCTCAATATCTACACATCAGACAAATGCAAATCAAAACAACTTTGAGTTACCACCTTAAGCCTCTCAGAATGGCTAAGATTAAAAACACAGATGACAGCCTATGCTGGAGAGGTTGTGGAGCAAGGGAAAAACTCCTCCATTGTTGATGTGAGTGTAAGCTTGTTCAGCCACTCTAAAATGCAGTATGTCAGTTTCTCAGAAAACTGGGAATCCATCTCCCCAGGGATCCAGCAATACCACTATTGTGCATATACCCTAATGATGCACATTCCCACTCCAAAGGCATTAGCTCAACTATGTTCACAGCAGCATTATTCATAATAGCAAAAACCTGGAAACAACATAGATAACCCTCAACTGAAGAGTGCATTAACAAACTGTGGTACATCTACACAATGGGACACCACTCAGCAGTAAGAAAAATGATATACTAAAATTTGCAGGCAAATGGATGGATTTGGAGCGAGGTATCTCAAACCCAGAAAGACAAGCAGGGGATGTACTCACACATTAGTGGACTCTAAACAAAAAGCAAAGCATACCGAAGCTGCAAACCACAACCACTGAACACCTTGGGAACTGAAGCACCTTAGACCAGCACCTTGGAGCCCATTCCCTCCAGAGGAATACCTGACTCAGTCTTGATGTTGGAGTGAGGAAAATGGATCTTCCTAGAGTGGATGCTGAACTAAGCCACCCTAGGACCCTGGACCTCCTGCCCTTGCTGGTGAAAAGATTCGGAGATGGGGAGAAAAGAGAGTGCCTCGGAGGGGGGAAGGCAGTAGGGAGTTTGAACAAGGGGATACATAGATGAAAAATGAGATTTTATTCATAATTAAAAGAAAGAAAAGAAAGGAAAAATAGTAAAATCCAGATAAATTCTGGAGTTTACATAACAGTATTATAGTAATAATGATTTTGAATTACAGTCAAAGTACCATGACTCTGTAAGGTGGGCATATTAGTAGAATTTGGGTGAGGTGTATACAAAACCACTCTGAACTATTTTTCATGTGGAACTAAGATTTCTTGATATTTTTGTTTTGCTTTTATTTGTTCTGAGACAGTGTCTCACTGTTTATCCCTGGCTGGTCTCCTAGAACTTTCTATGTAAAATAGACTGGTTTCAAACTCAGAGATCTGTCTGCATCTGCTTCCAGAGTGTTGGGATTAAAGGAATGTACTACCAAAAAAATAAAAATAATAAATAAATAAACAGATAGATAGATAGATAGATAGATAGATAGATAGATAGATAGGTTTGAAATAAATAAATTCAAACAATGGGCTTAGAGAGAAGGTAGAAAACGCACCAACTGGCTTCCAACCCTGATGATCTGAGTTTTATTTCTGGGACCCACATCAAATAAGGTGAATACTAACTTATCACCTCTGACTTCTACACAACTGCCATGCCACATGAGCACATGCATATTTGCCCACATACATAAAATTAACATTTCTTAAAAAATAAAATGAATCCAACTGCTTTTGTTAAGTTAATGGGGTTTCTGGCTTCAGTCTTTCCACATAATACCAGATATCCAATTATATTGTACAAAAATGAATGGGAAAATCCAATATAGCCTACTCTTAGGAGTCCTAATTCTTCAAGTGTTGCAAATGACTTCTAGGTCACAAAACAGAAGGGATGAAAAATATAATGAACTCTAGATTATTGTCTCCCAATTCTACTATTAAATATATAACAAAGATCAAATATTATAAATGATTGTAATGCCCTGCAAGTGAAACTGCATACAGACATTGGGTAAGAAATATTGGTGTTTAGAAAGTTACTGTTTCTGAATCCAATAAGAGTGACAAAAACTTAGACTTATTAAAATAACATCTACTGAGAAACTCAAGAGACCACATGTTTATGTTTCAGCAGTGCCAGAGCCATGATACTATAACTGTTTATATTTTCTAGAAATATACTGTCAAATCTGAGCTATCCAGTACTCATTAGTCTTTTGAAGGGTCTCCAATTAAGTGGAACTTGCACCTAAAGAAAGGAAAATATGAACAAAAAGATCACTGAACTCCACAGTCTGTTCTGCTACTTGAGTCTATATTTAGTACTGTGTATTTTCACATTGCTGCTTTTGGATGCCCTGCAATTCTTCAGCATTTTAAAAATGCTTGTCACAAAAGATAGATCTAAAAGCTTAGACAATATAATTACCAATATATTTACAAAATTATGAAGAAAAATGTAAAGCAAGCCAAAGAGTGCAAAATACTAAAAACAAACCACTACATATTGATCAATTATTAATTCAGCAAGCTTTTATTAGTTAGAATGTAAAAACAAGAGGAGAAAGGGAACCTAGCTTGCCTCCCTTACATACAGATAAAATGTTTGTTACAGTCACAGGTGCTATAATATCATGGCATAATACAGAGAGTAAGGCACATATGTGGGCATTTTTAACATCAACCTGATGTAAGCTAGAGTCATCTGAGAGGAGGCAATCTTCCTTAGGAAAGTGCCTTCAGAAAACAGGATGTAGGCTATCCTTTAGAACATTTCCTTAGTGATTGGTGTGGAAGTGTCTAGACCATTATAGGTGGAGTCACCCCTTATCTGGTGGTCCTTAGTGCTATACAATGGCAGACTGAGAAATCCTGGAGGAACAAGGCAGTTAGTAGCACTTCTCTATAGACTTTGCATGATTTCTTACCTCCACGTTCCTGCCCTGTTTTAGTAACTGCCCTAATTTTCTTCAATGATGAACTGGGTGGAAGTTTAAGCCAAAACCCCCTTCCTTTGTAACTTGCTATGGGTCATGGTCTTTCATCACATCAGTAGTAACTCTAATTTTGGGAAGAACTAGGTAATGTATGACAAAAGATACACACTATGTTATACTTCCTTTAGCATATAATTTTAGGTATTGATTGTACAAATGGAGTTTATCACACATGAAAGTTTTCTATGCTGAATCAACTTGGAAATCCACTGGTCCACATTGTTCAAGGTGTTTTACACACACACACACACACTCACACACACACACACAGAGAGAGAGAGAGAGAGAGAGAGAGAGACAGAGACAGAGACAGAGACAGAGACAGAGACAGAGACAGAGAAAGATAAAGAGAATTCATTGATAAATACTCATACCTGGGAGTCCCCATGAAACTGCCATTTCTTTTGGGCCTGGCCCATTTAATTAACAGTTTTGCCAATCTGTAGGGGCCAGCTGGTCTTAGAGTCCTAAGCAGGTCATTCCTGTATCAAAAGCACAGATTAATTGGGAACATTACTCACTCAGCACTTCCTCTCCTCCCTATGTTAAATAAGTATTGATAGAAGTGATTTGAAAATAGAAGTAAAAGGAGACCAACCTCAACAAAAGCAGATGGCCCTTGATTTAGAGCAATGAAGGGCAGCAATCTCTATGTAGGAGTGGAGACATCAGAGTGTGTAGGGTCTTTGGGATTTTAAGGCAGAAAGAATCATTAGCGATCAAAGATCAGTAGATTTATTTTCTGCACTCCTAAACTCATAAATTCTAAAGGAGGTTGTTATCTGCATGTTCACTTCCTTTTCTGGAGTTTCCCTGCTGTGAATTCTAATAGAATTTCTTAAAATATAGACTTCTGTGTCAGGTGCTTCCTAGTTCCTAGCTGCCTTGCAGATGTGATCAGCCCAGCTTTCCTGCAGGGAATTTCTCAGTTTGCCTGAGGCTTTTAGGTCATTAATTCTTCACCTTACACCTCCCATTTCTTTTTTATTTTTTAATGCTCGAATCTTCACACTGAATCCAGAGGTGGTTCATTGCAATTCTCAACACCAGACTGTAATGATAAGATGAAAAATCATAACTGAAGTTTTGCCTACAGAAAAGAATAGGGATGTTTTTTTAACAAACTAAAGCAGTTAAAGCCATGTAGTTCACTGAAAATTATTTTGCAATAGTAACAGAAATAACAGTCTGATAATAAGCCTATTATGTTTGTTGGATTTGTCACTAAAATAGGGCCAAATCGTTTCTATTTTTATTATGGGTTCAAGCACCTAAGAGTCATAACCCAACCATTTCCCAAATGTATCTGTTCTAATTCTAAGGAGTTGTTGTCAAACAGATGGGTTGATAATCCACATGATATATTAAATACTATCTAATTCTCAGTACTGTAGACAATAAGGAGCCATTGCATTGAGCTCACTGAGATTTCAACTGTTAAAGTAGTAACTCCCTAAATGCATGCAGTTATTAATGTACTTCTGTAGGCTTTTTCCCTGACCAGATTTACCTGTACAGAGAGGATTATGAAACATCTCAGAAATAGTCACCTGTGTTTTCCCCAATTCCAGGCCTCTTCATGCCTAAAATGACAGTTTTCATTGGACCAAAGTGATTGTTCTTCACCTCAGAAATGATACAAACAGACCTCTCCATTACATTGTCATATTCATGTGGTAGAACAAAGAGACAAAACACAAACAGACCAGAATATGACATTCAACAGAAGGAACTGTGCTCAATTAGCACACACAATGAGGAGCACCCTCTTTTTCATAGGAAACAATGGCTGAAGCTGGCCTAAATCCTTACAGTAGCAGTTTGAGTGGTGTAGAAATGTAGAAGTAATTGTAGCTGTAACAGACTACTTGTCTTCCTTCCTGTTACTGTTTGCTCAAGGCAAAACAGGCTATCTTGAATGATGGTTTGTTTCAACATACATCCCTTTCTGTATTGAGCAACTGAGCAAGGTCATTTGTAATCTGATAGAAATCCTGCTTTACATGCAAGGAACTCTATCAAAAATCATCACAATAAATGGTTCAAGCTATTTTCCCATTATGACATCATTTCATATCAAGATAGGTTTTAACCCCCAGTGCCATTATTCTGAAATGAGGTTATCTGTGTGATTTATATTATAATTTTTACTATAAGTAAAGTTTTGTATAAAGAATTAGTAGAGGAAAGATATACAGGCAAAAAATATATGGGCACTATGGATATCATGTAAATATAAATGTAGCCTTTTGTATTCTTTTTTATTATTGTAAATAAAGTCACATTTTCTATCCTTGTATATCCTTATTCAAGGTTCATTCCCCCACCCACCAGCCTCAGTAACTCTTTCTTCTCCATATCTCCGCATCTCCTCCCCAGCAAGGGCAAGAGGTCCCAAAGACCCAATATTTCTCAGTTCAACATACACTCTTGGCAGACCCAGTTTGCTCACCCAAACATCAAGACTGAGTCAGATGTTCCTCTATTCGGAGGGGGATCCAAGGGGCCATTCCAAGGTATTTCAGATTCCAAGCTGCACAGTGGTTGTGGTTTGCAGCTTGGACATGCTTTGCTTTTTGCTTTATTGTTTAGAATCCACTAATGAGTGACTACATGCCCTGCTTATCTTTGTGGGTTTGTGATACCTCGCTTAGGAGGATATTCTTGAAATCCATCCATTTGCTGCAAATTTTAGGATATCGGTTCCCCCCCCCCCCACTGGTGAGTAGTACTCCATTAAATGTACCATAGTTTGCTAATCCATTCTTCAGTTGAGGGGCATCTAGGTTGTTTCCAGGTTCTTACTATTACAAATAATGCTGCTATGAACATAGTTGAGCAAATGCCTTTGGAGTGCAAATATGCTTCTTTAAGGTATATACACAGAAGTAGTGTTGCTGGATCCTTGGAGAGATTGATTCTCAGTTTTCTGAGAAACCACTATACTGCATTCCAGAGTGGCTGAAAAAGCTTACACTCGCACCAATAATGGAGGAGTGTTCCCAATACCAGTCTGTGCCACTGGTATTATATTTAGGAAGTAGTCACCTCTGTCAATTTGTTGGAGGGTATTTCCCACTTTCTTTTTTATCAAGTTCAGAGTGCTGGGTTTATGTTGAGGTCTATCATACACTTGGATTAGAGTTTTGTGAAGGGTGACAGGCTTGGATCTATTTTCATTTTTTCTAAACACTACCATCCAGCTATGCCAACACCATTTGTTAAAGCTGCTATCTTTTTTCCATTGAATATTTTGGGCGTCTTTGTTGAAGATCAGGTGTTCCATAGGTTGTTGAGTTAATGCCCGGATCTTCAATTCGATTCCATTGATCCATAAGTCTGTTTTTATGCCAGTACCAGGCTGTTTTTTTTTTACTGTAGCTCTATAGTATAACTTGAAGTTGGGGATGGTGATAACTCCAGAGGTTCTTTTGTTGAGTAAAATTGTTTTGGCAATCCTGGCTTTCCTCTTACTACAAATGACGTTGAGTATTGTTCTTTCCAGGTCCGTAAAATATTGTGTAGAAATTTTGATGGGCAGGGCATTGAATCTGTAGATTGCTTTGGGTAGAATTGCCATTTTTACTATGTTGATGCTACCTATTCAGGAACATGGGAGATCTTTCTATTTTCTGATATTCTCTTCAATTTTTTTCTTCAGTGATTTAAAATTTTTGTCAAATAGATCTGTTAGTTCTTTGGTTATAGTTACTCCGAAGTATTTAATGCTATTTGCAGCTATTATAAAGGGTGATGTTTCCCTTATTTCTTTTTCAGCTCTTCTATCTTTAGTGTATAGAAGAGTTACTGATTACTTTGAGGTAATCTTGAATCCTGCTACTTTGGTGAAGATGTTTATCAGCTGTAGGAGTTCCCTGGTAGAATTTTGTGGATCACTTATGTATACAATCGTATCGTCTGCAAATAGAGATAGCTTCACTTCTTCTTTTCCAATTTTTATCCCCTTAATCTCCTTTCGTTATCTTATTGCTTTTGCTAAAACTTCAAGAACTATATTGAATAGATAAGGGGAGACAGGACATCCTTGTCTAGTTCCTGATTTTAGTGGGATTACTTTGAGATTTTCTCCACTAAGTTTGATGTTGGCTGTCAGCTTCTTGTAAATTGTCTTTATTATATTAAGATATTTTCCCTGTATTCCTGATCTTCCCTGGGTTTTTATCATAGAGGAGTTTGGGATTTTGTCAAAGTCTTTTTCAACATCTAAAGATATGATCATGTGTTTTTTTTTCCTTTAGTTTGTTTATATGATGGATGACGATTATTGTTTTTCCTATATTGAACCATCCCTGCATTTCTGGGATGAAGCCTACTTGGTCATAGTTGATGATATTTTTTCTATTTTGTTGTATATGGTTTACGCAAATTTTTTTGAGAATTTTAGCATAAATATTCATGAGGGAAATTGGTCAGTAATTCTTCTTCTTTGTTGTGTCTTTGTTTAGAGTATTAGGGTAGTTATGGCCTCATAAAAGGAATTTGGCAATATTCCTTCAGTTTCTACTGTGTGAAATAATTCGAGGAGTAACGGTAGTAATTCTTCTTTGAATGTCTGGTAGAATTAGGCACTAAAACCATCTGGACCTGGGCTTTTATTTTTGGGGAGGTTTTTAATGACAGCTTCAATTTCCTTAGGGGTTATAGGCCTGTTCAGATAATTAATCTGATCTTCATTTAATTTTGGTAGATGGTACCTGTCCAGAAAGCTGTCCATTTCTTCTAGGTTTTCCATTCTTGTGGAATATAGATTTTCAAAGTATGGTCTGATAATTCTCTGTATTTCCTGAGGGTCTGTTGTTATGTCCCCCTTTTCATTTCTGATTTTGTTGATTTGGATACTCTCTCTCTGCTTTTTTGATTAGTTTGGATAAGGCTTATCTATCTTGTTGACTTTCTCAAAAAACCAACACTTTAATTCACTGATTCTTTTTATTGTTCTTTTTGTTTCAACTGTATTGATTTCAATTCTAAGTTTGATTATTTCCTGCTATTACTCTTTCTAGATGAGGTGCTTCTAATTGTTCTAAGACTTCCAGCTGTGCTGTTAGTTGTCTAGTGTGAGATTTCTCTAGGCTTTTCATATAGGCATCTTGTGCTATGATTTTTCCTCTTAAAACTGCTTTCATTGTCTCCCACAAGTTTGGGTGCATTGTGGATTCCTTTTCATTAAATTCTAGGAAGACTTTGATTACTTTCTTAATTTCTTCCTTGACCCAGAGATGATTCAGCTGAGTTATGTTTAGTTTCCATGAGTTGGTAGGCTTTCTTTGATCTTTGATGTTGTTGAACTCTAACTTTAGGCCCTGGTGATCTGATATGATACAAGAGATTATTCCCATATTTTGTATCTATTGAAATTTGCTTTATGACCAATTATGTGGTCAATTTTAGAGAAAGTTCTATGAGGAGCTCAGAAATATGTATATTCCTTTGGATTTGGGTGGAAGCTTCTATAAATATCTATTAAATCTATTTACATCAATAACCTCTTTTAGACTCCTTATTTCTCTCTTGTGTCTCTGTCTTGTTGACCTATCGAGGGGTGAAAGTGGTGTATTGAAGTATCTCACTATTAGGGCATGAGAATTCATGTGTGATGTGAGCTTTAGCAGTGATTCTTCTACATAGGTAGGTGCACTTACATTAGGGGCATAAATATTCTGGATTAAAATAGCCTTTTGTTTTCATGTACACTATAGATACCACTCTTTAACATACTATTTCCCGATGGATCTCAAACACCTCACTTGCAGAATCTCATCCAAATTTAAGATACTGGATAGGAGCACCTGCTGAGTCTCTGCTCCCAAACAAAGCTGTGTCATATAGACAAGTCTCAGATCACATTTCTCAATTACTGACCTAGAATACTTAAACATTTTGCTGGAGACCAAGGACATATCTCTGACTGCAGTGGTTTTGTTTTGGTTTTGGTTTGAGATTTGTTTTTTGTCCTTCTCCCTTGGTTTCCCAAAGTCTGCTTTAATATTTTTCAATTTTTTTTCAAAAATCTCTTTTAAATCATCTTTAGCCATCAGAGAAATGCAAATCAAAACAACTTTGAGATACCACCTATCACCTGTTAGATTGGCTAAGATAAAAGGCACAGATGACAGCCTATGTTGGAGAGGATGCCGAGCAAGGGGAACACTCCTCTATTGTTGGTGGGAGTGTAAGCTTGTTCAGCCACTTTGGAATGCAGTATGGAGGTTTCTCAGAAAATTGAGTATCAATCTCCCCAAGGATGGAGAAAAACCACTTCTGGGTGCATACCCTAAAGATGCACAGCCACACTCCAAAGGCATTAGCTCAACTATGCTCATAGCAGCGTTATTTGTAATAGCAAGAACCTGGAAACAACCTAGATGTCCCTCAACTGAAGAATGGATTAACAAACTGTGGTACATCTACACAATGGAATACTACTCAGCAGTAAGAAAAAAAAATGATATCCTAAAATTTGCAGGCAAATGGATAGACTTGGAGAATTTCCTCCTGAGCAAGGTATCACAAACTCAGAAAGATAAGCAGGGGATGTACTCACTCATAAGTGGTCTGTAAACAAACAAACATGAAAAAAGCAAAGCATACCCAAGCTGCAAACCACAACCACTGAACAGCTTGGGATCAGAAACACCCTGGACTGACCCTTCAGACCCCACTCCAACTATAGGAACACCTGACTCACTCTTGAGGGAGGGGGGACAAAACTGGATCTGCCAGGAGTGAAGAATGAACTAAGCAATATTGGGTCAGAGGGACCTTGGGACTGCCTGCCGCCTGCCCAGGTAGGGGATGGGGAGTTGTGAAGAAGAGAGAATGACCTGATGTGGCGGGTGGGGGAAGGGACATTGAATAAGGATATACAGGGATAGAAGGCATGACTTCAAGAGATAAGCAGGGGATGTACTCACTCACTAGTGGTCTCTAAACAAACAAATAAGAAAAAAAGCCAAACATGCCCAAGCAGCAACCCCCACCCCTGAACAGCTTGGGATCAGAAACACCCTGGACTGACCCTTCAAACCCCAGTCCATCTATAGGAACACCTGACTCACTCTTGAGGGAGGGGGGACAAAACTGGATTTGGCCAGAAGTGGAGACTGATCCAAGCATTGTT
>PVIH01018768.1:0-37458 GCA_004025045.1 Sigmodon hispidus
GATAGGACAAAGGGAAGGTAGGCTGACAGGGAGGTGAGGAACGGGGAATGAGAAGGAGGAGGGATGGGGTGATGGACGTGGTGGAGCATGGGGGGTAAGAAGGAAGAGGGGGGCTGGAGAGATGGCTCAGAGGTTAAGAGCACTGACTGCTCTTCCAGAGGACCTGAGTTCGATTCCCAGCAACCACATGGCAGCTCACAACTGTCTGTAGTTCCAAGATCTGACACCCTTACAGTTATACATGCAGGCAAAACACCAATTCACATAAAATAAAAATAAATATTTTTTTAGAAAAAAGAAGGAAGGGGGATAAGAGTAGGGTGGGGTGGAGTATGGGGGTTAAAATCCAATGGAAGCTTTAATTACTATTGCTTACACCACACTGACCTGGAGTTTCATTTTTCATTTTATTCATAATAGCAGAAATAATATAGGACAAATTCAAAGTCAGGAGCAGAGACAGAACAAAGATATTCATGCTTCCTTTTGCTCAACTTCCTCTATACTTACACGGCTCAGGATCCCCTGCCTAAGGAATAGTGCTGCCCACAGTGGGCAGGGCCTTCCTATATCAATTAACATGTAACCAAGACAGTTCCCTGCCCTCCACTAGACAGGTCCACTGGCCAACATGATGTAGACACCCCTTTACTTAGCCTCCCTTCCCAACATGACAGAACTATCACACTGACTGGACATGTCCCTTGCCTCTCTGTGTCTCAGTCTCCTACCTGAGACATGTGATCTTAATGAGACTCACATCACACAATCATTTTCAGATTTAAAGATCTGAGGTACATACAGGGCTGAGGATGTTGTCCAGGCCCAATGTGTCAAAGCTATTATTCCTAAGGGCTGATCTAAATTTCTGGCAGACAGAGAGCAAATTCCTGGAGACTCTAATGAGTCACTTAATTCGACAAAGCAAATACCTCCATGTAGTCAGAGAAGAGGCACTTGAAAGGGATGTGTGGGTCTGAGAGGAGAAGATGAAGATACTTTAATCTCATGCACCCCGGGGTGGCTGGATGCTTTCAGAGTCCTGTGCTTTGTGATGCCCTCCTGGACAGGGTTGCCATCATGGCTGCACCTAAGATTTGTGGTGACATTGAAGGATGGAGGACCAGATGAGAGAAAGGAGCAGGGAGCGTGTGGGGTTGCAGGCTGTGTGGAGTTGCAGGCTGTGTGGGGTTGCAGGCTGTGTGGGGTTGCAGGCTGTGGTACTTCATTGTGGCCTGTTTCTTCTGCAGCTACATCTGGCAACACATTGAGATTGGCTATGTCCAGGGCATGTGTGACCTTCTGGCCCCACTACTGGTCATCTTGGATGATGGTGAGTATGCTGTGTCCCCACCACCACCACTGTATGGGAGAGGAAGGGTCAGCCTCACTTGTGTCTCTGTTGACTGGGTCAGGACATGTGCACAGCCTGATGAACGCATCCCAGACCCAGTAACATGAGATATCCTTGTGTCCTATGGTGCACTGCACTGAGGCCCACCTAGCTGTGGTAAGTCACTGCCTGGTCATAAATAAGCACAGAGTAAAGCCTGGTCTAGATGGCATCCCTGGTATAAGCTCTACAGAACAGTGTAAGATCAAAGAGTAAGTCTAAACAAGCCCCCCCAAATCAAAAAACTCAATTCAATAAGATATAAGAAATTATACAACATGCCCAAGTGAGATTATCCCAGAACCACAGCGATAGTTCAATATCTAAGCATTCATCCCCAGCACGTGAAGTGAAAAGATGGGCAGGGCAGGAGTGGTAGCCATGCTTGAGTCCCTGCACTCGGGAGGTAGAGTTAAGAGAATGAAAAGTTCAAAGTCATCCTTGACCAAGGTGAACTCAAAGCATAGGCTACATGCGGCCCTGTGTCAAAATTTAAAAGGGAAGAAGAACTATAACAGAATTAAAATTATCTATGGTATGTCCTGGTCCTGGATGATTTGACTTTAGGATGAAAATCCAAAGAATAAGAAAACAGAGCATGTGAGTCCATCAGGGCTGTAGAATGTAAGCAAAAATCTTGTATTTCTACACAGCTGAACTGAGCAGTGCCAGGGTGAGACTGAGATGAGAAGCCCCTGTGTAATGTGCCCTGAAGAAAGATGACATGGCTTATATATCAAATACCACAAAATATTGTTGGCCAGAGGGGAGGAAAGATAAAGTAGGACATCTCCTATCACAGCCAGAAGGCTTGCTGTTGGCCGGGAGCATTGTCCTTTGTACCAAGTACACACTCTGGGAAGCCCCGTCAAAATGCTCAGCTGCAGCCAGGGGTAGTGGTGCACACCTTTAACCCCAGCACTCGGGAGGCAGAGGCAGGTGGATCTCTGTGACTCTGAGGCCAGCCTGGGCTACAGAGTAAGTTCCAGGACAACTGGGCTACACAGAAAAACCCTGTCCTGAGGACACATAAAAGAAGAAAAAGAAAAGAAAAAAAATGCTCACCTGCAATGGCAGGATGGCACTGTGGGTAAAGGCATCACCACCAAACCCAAGTGTGATCACTGGAGACTCACATCATGGAAGGATACAACTGACTGCCACAAGTGACACACACACACACACACACACACACACACACACACAGAGAGAGAGAGAGAGAGAGAGAGAGAGAGAGAGAGAGAGAGAGAGAGATCCCCTGGAACTGGAGTTACAGACAGTTGTGCGCTGCCATGTGGGTGCTAGGAATTGAACCCAGATCCTCTGGAAGTGCTTTTAACCACTGAACCATCTTTCCAGCACACCACCGCTAACAGTTGTTTTTGAGCACAGTGACTTCCAGACTTCAGAACCCCATGAATCAGTAGAATTTCTGAAGGAAAGAAATATGGAGATCAATAAAGCAGTGGGGACCTACCAAAGAAAGTGTGTATCTGACAGTGGCTGTTTCTCCCAGTGCCCCTAAGCAAGATCTATGACACACTGAGGGTTGTTGAGCATCCAAGGGAATGGCCTCCACGGAGTCCTCCCTACTCACCTGCTTCTCACGTGGCCTCGGACTCTTTCTTCTGGAGCTGCAGAGCCTGAGGCAGGGGCCTGGCTAATGCTTTGCCTTGCACTGTCCCCAGAGGCCCTGGCCTTCAGCTGCTTCACAGAGCTCATGAAGAGGATGAACCAGAACTTCCCCCACGGAGGTGCCATGGACACACACTTTGCCAACATGAGGTCCCTGATTCAGGTAGGACCTGGAGGCTTCCTGCTCTGACTTTAGGGGAGATGGGAATACAGCCAAATGGCTTAAGGTTGAGCAGCATGCCGGCTGAGGGTATGGCGCCACTGATACAGTACTTGCACACTCAAACACCCGGCTAATGGTATGATTACTATAACTTTTTCAGACACCCTTCCTCTGATTTTACCCCCTCCTTTTGTATTTATGTCCCCCTCCCTAACTGGAGGCCTCCATCTTCCCCACCCCCCTTCTGATCACCCATACCCTGCTAATCCCCTTTCTGTTCCTCCCCGACCTTCCTTCCCTGGCTATGGTCCCCTTTTGAACACTCCTGTGATTTGAGGCTGTGGACTTGCATTGGAAGATTTGGAGCTAAGAGAGTCAGAAGAGAGAGAACACACCGTGTTAGTCTCTCCGAGTCCTCATTCAATGGGATCTTTCCTAGTTCCATCCATTTACCTTCAAAGTCATGGCTTCCCTTTTGTTTAGGGCTGAATACTATTCCACTGTGTATATTACCACAAATTCAAAAAAGCTGGCAAATATTTTTAGATACAAAATGTTGAAGAAACAGGATGACATGGGTGAAAGTGTCTGCTGCCAAGCCTGGCTACTATAGTGTGATCAACTGAGCCCACAAGGTACATAGAGAGAACTAACACACTGTTCTCTCCCTCTCTCCCTCTCTCTCTCTCTCTCTCTCTCTCTCTCTCTCTCTCTCTCTCACACACACACACACACACACACACACACACACACACACAAAAGAGAAAGACACACAGAGAGAGACTGAGAGAAAAAGAGATATGGCTCAGCACAAGAGAGAAAGAACTGGGGTTCAGATCCCCAGCACCCTTGTAAAAGCCAAGCATGGTGGTGTGCCTTGGGGAAGCAGGGACAGCAGCTGTGCACTTCTGAGGGTTCTGTTTACTCTGAATTCTTGCCAACCCTTGTTACTGTCTACCACCTTGATTTTAGCCATCCCAGTGTGTGTGAGTTTGTGTGTGTTCTAACTGGCTTTCCCTGATCTTGAGCTGGCCAGTCCTCTTTGGAGAGAGGTCTGTATACTCATTGTTAACTGTACTGAGAGCTGACTAGTGTGCAGCATGGCCGTGCAGCACAGTGGATTCTGCCGGGTCCTCTGGCCCGGCCCCTTTCCCAGGGGCTGACAACCTGCTTTCCCTACATCAGATCCTGGACTCGGAGCTCTTTGAGTTGATGCATCAGAATGGGGACTACACCCACTTCTATTTCTGCTACCGCTGGTTCCTGCTGGATTTCAAACGAGGTACAGACTGCACGTGGGGACTTGTCCTGAGTCTTCATAGCAGAATTTCTGGGGTTGTTATGATGGAGAGGTAGAGGCTGAAGAGGACACTGGAGTGAAAGGCACTGGAGCAAAGGTGATAGGAGAGAAAGCATTTACTCAGATCTGTCCATCTTGGCACATGCCTTATTGCAAAATGACTATGCAGTCGGAGCCTTAAAATCCTGTTTCAGGGGCTTGGGAGATATCTCAGTCAATAAAGTGCCTGAACAAACGTGAAGTCCTGAGTTCAGATCCCAGCACCCCCATAAAAAGCCAGGCATGGGGGCTGGTGAGATGGTAAAGGTGCTTGACACCAGGATGGATGACCTGAGTTTGATCCTTGGAACCCATTTGATCAAAGGAGAGAACCTTCTCCCACAAATTGGCCTCTGACCTCCACACGTGCTATGCCCCGTGACCCCCCCCCAACTTAATAATTAAAAACTAAAAGCCAAATGCAGCCATTCATGTTGCATGTCTGCAATTCAATGCTGGAGAGAAAGATGCAAGCTGGCTGCAAGAGCTCACTGGCCAGCCAGTCCAGCCAAATGGGTGAGGTGAGAGGCGGAGGCAAATAGAGGGAGACATTGACATAAGGATCAGGCCTCCACAGACATGCACACACATGTGCACATGAACATGCACACATGGCTTTCTGTTTCCTAGATCAAGAAGTCAAATACAGAGCTAGAAATAGGGGAGCTAGGGCCCAGGATTGCTGCCACCCATCTCTGGGGGTGACTTCTTCCCACCTGCCTTTCTGCTCAGCAGAGACTAAGAACTCTTCAGTTGAGGGGACTTTAAGCATGTTTCACTATGAACATAGAAACATCTCTGAATGCATGCTATTGTGCAAACCTGGGCTGGGGCTGGAGCACTTGATCTGTGTGGAGGTATTAATCACCTGCCCCACACTGGACAGTATCATTGACCATCTCATCACTGGTCCTTCACTGTGACCAGCAGGTCCCATGCAAAGTTGAGGTACAGAGAGGCTAAAAGAAGACAGTACCAGCCCACAGCCCCTGGCTGGTTAGTGAAGGATTGGGACTCAATGCTACTTGGTAGCCTTGCTCTTAAGGTAGAGGTTCTCAACATGTGAGTGGTGACCCCTGTGGGATCTACTGACCCTTTCACAGGGTTGTCTAAATCCATCTGAAAATCCATAGGAGTCATAGGGACTGAAGAAGCTATGTCAGTCTTGGTGCTGATGTTGGCTTTTGGCACACAGTGTTGCAAAATGTAGCAATGAAGTTTACTGTTGTTACATTAAGACTGTTACTCATGCTACACCATGCTGCAAGATAAAATTTCATTTATTTGTAATTAGAAATAAACATTACATGACATAATTATCTATTGTTTTTGTGCTTAATCACTATGCCCTAATTATACTCAGTTTGTAACAATGAAAATATATCCTGCCTATCATGTATTTACATTACATTTCAGTAGCAAAATTGCAGTTATGAAGTAGCAACAAAAACAGTTTTATGGATGGATGTCACCACAATGTGAGGAACTTTAGAGGCTTGCAGCATCAGGGAGGTTGGAAATTGTTGTCTTTAGGGCTCTTCCATCTCCTTGCTAGGCTGAGGCAGCAGCCCGCTTGCCTGTGTCCGCTGCCACTGGGAGCCACCCAACAAATGCTACTGGAGAGGGAGGAAGGCCAGTGGTAGAGAGCAGGCAGGGGACAGGCTCATGCCAATCAACCCCACACATGCTTGCTCCGATTCTGCACACAGGCACCTTAGTCCAAGTCCATAAATGGAGAAACTCAGGCTTTGAGGGTCAGATGGCAAGGTCTGGGTGCCCTGCCTCCCAGTCTGAGTTCTGTCTGTTGCAGCAGGGCAGGAGCACAGGACTGGTCTAGGCCTGTCACCTAGGGAAGTGGGACACTTGCAAGGCAGACTAGAGAGAACCATCCTTACACTCTGTTCTGCACAGCTCCTATGCTCATGTGTGTCTTGTCCTGCAGAGCTGGTCTACGATGATGTCTTCTCCGTGTGGGAGACTATCTGGGCAGCCAAGCACGTGTCCTCCGCCCACTATGTGCTGTTCATTGCGCTGGCTCTGGTGGAGGTCTACCGAGACATCATCCTGGAGAACAACATGGACTTCACAGACATCATCAAGTTCTTCAATGGTACCAAGGGGCAGGACTGGGGACGGGGTTCCCCAGGTAGGGAGTGGGGATCCAGATGACAACAAGGGGTGGGACCTAGAGCAGAGCTCCCTAGGTAATGGTGGGGGTGGGGAGTTCCAGATGCAACTTGACAGGCCCGAATCATCCCCCTGCCTCCACCCTGCTGCCTCCACAGCTCATGCAGGCATGCACATAACATCTGAGTGTTGAAACCTGAACTCATGTTCTCTGCTTACACAGCAAGTACCCTTACCACTGTCTTCCTGGTCCTCTGAGCCCCCTTAGTGCTATATCAAGGAACCCACTGGGATCTCAACACACTCTAGATGTTTTTCTTCATGCTGAGCGCCCCCTGGTGGTGGGTGGCAGCAACTGGCTGTGTCACTGGCAAGTGGTGCACAATGGCATGTGGAGGCTACCTCTGAATATTATTTCATCTATGAAATATTAGGGTCTGACCCACAGGAGCTTGTGGGTAGGGAAAGCAAGCAAGGTAATACTTTTGGAGTAGCAAGGAAAAGGTGCTTAGAGTCTGGTCCCAGCAGGCCACTGGGTGTAGCCTTGTCTAAATGACATCATGTTCTGAACCTCAGATCTTCAGGGAAAAAATCCTGCAGACACCTCCTCCCTCAAGGGAAGCCCAGAAAATTAATGATGAGATATAAAAAAAGCCCTTCACAGGTACCTATCCCCATGAGGGGCCCAATAAGCAAGGCAGTTAGTGGTGTTATTGCCACTTAAACAGTAATTAATGCTAGAAACCAGGATTGGTTTGCAGCTTTATCATAGAGTGCTGGCAAACACTAGGCCCTGGGCTTCATCCCAAGCATCACATCCCAAAACTTAATGACTAAAGAAGGTGCTAGAAAGGGAAGAAAACCACCTTTAATCCACCTTGGAAACATTGCTAGGTTTCTTTCAAGACAGCCTTTTGGAATAACTTTGGGTTTTAGTCATCTAGTAAAATTTTATATTTAGGACTTTTTTTTTAACCCGAGAAAGTTACAAATATGGTACCAAGTGGTGATGTCATTACCTAGTTTCCTTTCTGTTGCTGCTTTACATGTTTCTGGAATGTTCGATTCCAGATCTAAAAAAGTTAACATCAGCAGACTTTTTGAGTTTTACCAGCACCAGAAACCAACCAGGAAGCCACAAGAAATTCAGTGCAGTTATTAAACAAACTAAAACAGTCCACGGGCTAGGGGTGTGACTCAGCTGATTGAATGCTTACATGGCGTGAATGAAGCCCAATACCACCACACCCATATATACTAGGTGTGGCAGTACACACCTGCAGTTCTCACCCTGGAAATAAAGGCAAGAAGGTCAGAAGTATCATATTTTCATTATCTGTCATCGGATACAGAAGGTTTTCATTGTTCCCATCTCCCAGCTGTTGTGAGCAGAGCAGCAATGACCAAGACCTAGCAAGCGTCTGTAGAGCATGATGTCGAACTCTCTGGGTGTATGCTAAAGAGTGATAGAACCAAGTCATAGAGTAGATTTATTTTCAGTGTTTTGAGAATTCCCTACACTGGTTTCCAGAGTGACTGGGCCGGTTTGTATTCCCACTCACAGTGCATGGACCCCCCCTCCCCCCACACACACACCACTACCACATCCCTTCAGGTGTTGGTTATCTCTTGTTCCATAGATCTTTGCTGGGGCAGAATGAAATATAAATTGTTTAGATCTGCATTTTCCTAATCGCTAGGGGTAATGAACTTTTTCTTAGCCATTTTTATTCCTCCTCTTTAGAGGCCTCTGTTCCAGTCTCCCGGCCCATTTCTTAATTAATCAGATGGATGACTGGCAAAGATTCCTTCCCGCTCTGTGGGCTTCTTCATGCAAGCCATCATTTTCTTGGCTGTACTGAAGCTTTTCGGCTTCCTGAAGTTCCACTTGTCAATTGTTGGCCTTAACTTTTAATCAAAAGTTCGGGAAGTGTTTTCCTATACTACATTCTGTAGGGATTGCCTATGTTTTCTCTTAGCAGTTCCAGTGTTTTAGGTCTGTCTTAATTAGGGTTTCTGTCCCTGTGATGCAACACAATGACCAAAGCAACCTGGGGAGGAAAAGGTTTATTTGGCTTCCAGATCACTGTTCATCACTAAAAGAAGTCCGGTCAGGAACACAACCAGGGTAGGAACCTGGAGGCAGGAGCTGATGCAGAGGCCATGGAGGGATGCAATGTAACTCAAATTCTAATTGTATAACAAGTCTTAATAATAAAAACCTAGAGCCAGATATTGGATGCTAAAAGATCAGAGAGACAAAGGAACAAGCCACAACTAACTCTTACCTTGCCAACTCCTCAGCCGGAAAGGTGGCCAGCTCCTGTCTCCGCCCACCTTATATTCCCCTCTCCACCCAGCGATATCACTTCCTGCTTCCTCCTCCCAAGTGCTGGGATTAAATGTGTGAGCCACCACTGTCTGGTCGCTATGGTTAACAAGTAGCTAGCTCTGCCCTCTGATCTCTAGGCAAACTTTATTTGTTAGAGCACAAACAACATATCACCACATTGCTGCTTACAGGCTTGCTCCCCTTGGCTTGCTCAACTTGCTCTCTTATAGAACCCAGGGCCACCACCCCAGAGATGGCCCCACCCACAATGGCTCCCAAAGGGAGTGGCACTATTAGGAGGAAGTGTGTCATGGTGGGGGTGGGCTGTAAGATCTCCTATGTTCAAGCTATTCCTAGTGTCACAGTCTACTTCCTGTTGCATTCTGAGCCATGCTCCATGCCATGGTGATAATAGACCAAACCACTGAACTGTAAGCTGCCACCCCAATTAAATGTTTCCCTTTATAAGACTTGTTATGGCCATGATGTCTCTTCACAGCAATAGAAACCCTAAGATATTCATCAATCACTAACTGAGAAAATGCCCCACAAGCTTGCCTATAGCCTGATCTTATGGAGTTAGTTGAAAATGACTACAGCTTGTGTTGAGTTGACAGAAAACCATTCAGCCCATGGTTGTAGTGGGATTATGTTACTTTGTAAATAATTGTCCTGCTTACTCGTTTAATAAAAATCCTGATTGGCTGAAGGCAGACAGGAAATGTAGGCGGGGCTATCAGACTAAGAAATCTCTGGGAGGGGCTGGAGAGGTGGCTCAGAGGTTAAGAGCACTAGCTGTTCTTCAGAGGTCCTGGGTTCAATTCCCAGTAACCACATGTTGGCTGACAACCATCTGTAATGAGATCTGACACCTTCTTCTGGCCTGAAGGCATACATGCAGACAGAATACTATATATATGATAAATAAATAAAATCTTAAAAAAATAAAAAAGAAATAAAACTCTGGAAATAGGATGAACAGAGCAGAGATGTCAGAGAGACACCATGGAGATACCACAATGAGATGCCAGCAGACGCTGAGGAAAGAAGTTGAGAAAAGGCACCAAGTTGTATGGCTAAACAAGAATCATAGGTTAGTTTAAGAGTAAAGAGTTAGCAAGTTATATGCCTGAGCCATAGTTCGATCAGCATAAAATAAATACAAGCTTCCATGTGTTACTTTGGGACTGCTGGTCCAGATCTTAGGGCTAGTCTGGGCCAGAAGCTTAATACTACACATGGTCTTTGACCCATTTGCAGTTAGTTGTGTGAGAGTTCTAATTTCATTCTGCATAGGGACACCCAGTTCTCCTAGGGCCATGTGTTGAAGACACTCTTTTCTGCAATATGTGCTTTGAGTCTTTGTTAATTATTAAATGGCTGTCGTTATTTGCAGTCATGCTTGGGTCTTCTGTTTTGCTCCATTGGTTTCATGTGTGGTTTTTGTAATGAGACCAAGCTGTTTTTATCACCATGACTCTGTTCTATATTCTGAAACCTGAAATGTTAATCCTATCCAGCACTGTTCTGATCTGGGTTGCTTTGGCTTTCTGGGAACTTTGTGGTTCCTTAGGGATTTTAGAGTATTTCTTTCTATTTTTGTGAAGAATGAGATGGGATTTTGATTGGGATTGCACTAAATCTGTAAATTGCTCTTGACAGAGGCATCATTTGCACAATGTTAATTCTACTGATCCACAGGCATGGATTTCTTTCTATCTTCTAGTGTCTTTCTCAATCTTTCTTCAGAGGTTTAAAGACTTATTGTAGATGTCCTTCACCTGTTTGCTTAGGTTTATTCCTGGATATTTTATTTTCTTTAAGGTTGTTGTCAATGAGAGTGTGTCCATGATATCTCTTTTAGTATATTTGCTGTTGTTGTATAGAAAGGGTACTGATTCTGTAAACCCATTAGGTACCCTGCCATATTGCTAAAAGTGTCAATCATTTTTAGAAGTTTTGTGGTAAGATATTTAGCATCTTTTATATACAGTATCATGCCATCTATAGTAGAAATAGTTTAGCTTCTTTGTTTGTTTATTGAGACAGGGTTTCTCTGTGTAGCCCTGGCTGCTCTGGAATTTGCTCTATAGACTAAGTTGGCCTTGAACTCACAGAGATCCACCTGCTTCTTCATCGAGTGCTGAGATTCAAGGTGTGAACCACCATCTCCTGGCTTAGTTTGGCTTCTTTAGTTTGCACCCTTTAATTTCCTTCTCTTGACCCTTGCCCCAGCTAGTACTGAAAGCATTATATTGAAAAGGAGTGGGGTTGGGGCAGTGGTGGTGCACACCTTGAATCCCAGTGCTTGGGAGACAGAGGCAGGTGGATCTCTGTGAGTTGGAGGCCAGCCTGGTCTTCAGAGTGGGTTCCTACCAGGGCTGTTACAAAGAGAAACCATGTCTTGAAATAACCAAAAAAGAAAGAGAGGAAAGAGATGAAAAGACACTGGGAATAGTGGACAGTGCTGTCTCCTTCCTGATTTAAGGAGGTTGCTTTGAACTCTTCTCCACTTTGGATGATGTTGGCTGCGGGTTTCTCCTGTGTAGCCTTTATCGTGGAGAAACGCGTTTCCCCAAGTCCTGCTCTCTCTAGAACTTTTATCATGAAGACATTTTGGATTTTGTTAAAGGACCAGAATGTCTGCTGTGAGATGGAGTCTTCTATATATAATATGGAGCTGCACCCATGACATATAAAAGGATTGGTCACCTACACAAGACTGGAATAATGACAGACATCTGTTGTCAAGTCAACAATGATGTGTGAAAACTCACAAGGCCCCACCCACCTTTAGATGAAGAGCTATAGGCAGTTAATGTTGCTGAGACAGAATCTGTCTTCTCTAGGGACGAGATCCACTGGTAGGTTACCCAATCTCTAATAGTCAGCTCTAAACACATATACATATCAATGGACTTAGAAAGAAGTATTTATATAGCTTTCTTTCTCTTTATGAAATGGTTTCTCTGTGATGAAGTCAAACTTGGAATTATTCTGTTGCATGCAAAGCTTTGAAGACCTAAGAAGTTTGTGTCTTTTGATTTTTCTTCCTGTCTCTCCACTGTCCATGACTTTCTTCAATCCCATAGAATCTTTAAGACTCTATCACATGCTTTATACTACCTTTTAGTTTTGAGACAAAATGTTGCTGTATGTCCCAGGCTGGTCTCCAACTCTCAATCCTCAGTTTTCCCAGTGCTGGGATTCATTCCGCCTGCAAGGAAGGGTGGAAAAAAGAACCTTCTCCTAGCACACTTTGTTCTGTTGGTAACGTTCATCCTCATCTTACCGATGGGAAAGCTATAGTCTGGAGGTACGTGCGTCCCCTCGGTCACTGTGGTGGGAAGACCCTAGAGCTCACCCCCAGAATTAGAGGAATCTCCTGGGACTGATGTGAGGCTGCTCACAGGTGTATCTTCTCTTTCAGAAATGGCTGAGCGGCACAATGCAAAGCAGATCCTGCAGCTGGCCCGGGACCTCGTGCACAAAGTGCAGATTCTGATCGAGAACAAGTGAGGGCTGCCACAGCCAGGCATCCCTGCTGCCCTCCACCCCCTTCCCCTGCTGCAGCCCAGCACGAGGGCCTGGTGTCTGTGGACCAGTGTGGACTTCTGTCCAGAGAGCCATACTCTTGACCTTGGCCATTGGGCAGTGCGGTGAGAAGAGCCCAGCTCAGCCTTACGTTTTCCTGTTTGACCAAAGATTGCCCAAGACCGGGATTTCCCCGTCTTGGGAGTTGGTGTTGTGAGTAAGTAGAGGTGGCCTCTGGGGCTGTTACCCCCTCTTTCCCCTGTTCCTTCCTCATCTGTACAGGAGAGCTCTCTGGAGCTTCCTTTGCACCTGGCAAGGAAGGATCTTTGGGGGTGTTCTAGAACATTCCTCCCAGGCTGGCTTGGGGCAGGCTCTCTCTTAGGCATTACTCACATTCCAAGTACCAGCTGTCTTTAAACGTCATCAGATATCACCCCTATCATCTCCCAAGGTGACCCAAATGTCCCTGTACAGCGGATGTGCCCTACCATATCCTTGTCCATTCTCTTCATTCTGAGTTACCTGAGGTCTGCTCCATGGCCTTGTCAGAAGCACACAGCTTCCTAAGCCCTGCTGGGGTCAGATCTCACTCTGTGTTTTCTGACTTTCCTTTGCCAGGAGACTCTTATTAGGAAGTCATTCTGGGAGTGCCCTGGGGATATGAGAAGTGTTTGTAGGTAGAGGTAGGAGCTCCCGAGAACTCCCTAACTACCCTCCTGTAGGGGAGACCACCCAGCCATCACCTGTGGGCCGGGGCTCAGAAGCCTGCAGCTGTGTGTGTTTGTGGAAGCTTGCTCAGGTACACTAGAGCTTCCTTAAGCACTTCGTTCATTCAGGAGCAATGAACTAGGGGGAAGAAGGAGCCACAAGTTGGCCTGTGGCAGGGCTGGTCTGTTTTGCCTGGGTGGGTCTGAGAATGGTTCCTCTACACCTTCATGCCAAGACCTGCTGATCTACACACTGACCGGGAATGAGCTTTTGTACCTGTTCATGGTCCCTCAATAGAGTGGTCTGGGGCGCAGCAGAAATCGAGAGTCACAGTCTTATGAGCTTTTGTACCTGCAGCCTCTGGGGCAGTCAAGCAAAGCAGGTCGGCATTTACAAAGGATGCAGAAGTGGTTGGAAACATCTCCAGGCAGGGCCTTCAGCCTTGAGCCCCACTCTGCAGGATTGCAATGTCCTCTCACTCTCCGTCAGCCCTCCTGAGTCAAAACCTTTGCCTTCCACCCAGCGGGTAGCATGGACAGAGAGAATCCAGAGTGGATCTTCATGGACAGCCACACTTGTGCCCAGGACAACAGGAAGGGAGGCAATGTGATGGCCACAGCCACCTCCCAGCCAGATCCCCCAGCTTCCCAAGAAGGGAGAAGAAGGGGACATCAGATAAATGTTTATTTTGCCCCAGGGCAGCTGGTATTTTAGCACAGCCAGGTCCAGACCTCCTGACCCTTATTTATTTTTGTAACTGACTGTGTGAAGTATAGCACAAGATCTCCCTCCGCCCCCTTGTGCCTCTGGAGCCCGCGTGCTTGTGTTTCTGAGTGCCTCCTATTTATTCCATGTACCAGCTGATGTCTGTGTGCTGTGTTTTTTCCTGTCCTGGAATTGGGCTTGGGGGGAGTGTACCCTTGCCCGGGGAGTTCTCTTTTTAGTGTGTCTTGTGTTTACTGAAGAGGTGACTCTATTCCCAGCAAATATAACTGAGTGGAAAACCAAAGTGTGCATCTAGTTATTTCCCTGTTTTTTGTTTTTGTTTTTGACAAGGTCTCACTGTGTAGCCCTAGCTGGCCTGGAACTTACTATCTAGACCAGACTGATCCTGAACTCAAGAGATTTATCTGCCTTTGCCTCCCAAGTACTGGGATTAGAGGTGTGTGCCACCATGCCCAGCATTTGTGAGGCAATGGAGTGAACAAGGTTTCATTTAGCCCAGGTTAGCCTTGGCCTTCCTAGCCAGCAGAGGTTGGCTGAGGCTGGGTTTGAACTTCTGGTCTTCCTAAGTGCTGTGATTATGAACACACACTATGCCATCTTTTCAGTCTGGGAGGCCCCTTCCCTCCCCCCTCTTCCCTCCCAGTAGAGGGAGGAATGGCCAAAGCAGGGCAGCAGGAGGAGGTGCTGTCCATTTCTGATCTTGGCAGACACTTTTCTCTCCAGTCAGATGACCAAGGAGTTTCTCCCTGACCCCAAAACTACATCATCATATGTCATGTTCAAGTCCCTCACTGGATGTGATTTTGAACACCACGCACTGCACAATATCCTTAAACCAACTTGCTTTTAAAAGTCCAAAGAGAAAGTCAGGACTGCCAGCATGGGCAGCAGAAAACTGCAAAGGATGATTCTTTGACTGAAATCGTCTGAGCAGAGCCCAGAGCCCTCTGCTCCTTCTGTCACTGGTGTATACGTATACCACCCTCCCTGCTGTAACTAATACCTGAGGTGATCTGGTTATAGAGGGGAAAACTGAGTTGGGCTCAGGCCTTGGATGTTTCAGTCCATGGATGGTAGACATGTTGCTCTTAGGTCTCAAGGTTGGAGGGGACAAATGGATAAAGCCTGCTTTAGAGCAAAGCCCCTCACCCACAAGCCCAGAACTGGCTCCCACAGTTCCCCTCAAGGACAGGCTGTTAGCTTTATGTGCGTGGGGAGAGACACACACACTCACTGCCAGGTGCCACATAAGAGTTTATTTTAGGGAGTTCAGGTACCAGGAGAAGGGAAGGGGGGTGGGGAAGGAAGGAAGGAAGGGAGAAAGAGAGGGAGGGAGGGAGGGAACTGGCTGCCTCGTGGCATTTCTTTTTAAGAGAAGGGGTTGGCACAGATCTACATAGCCATGCCTAGAGGTGTGCCCTTTGTTTGGCATGCTCTGCCAGCACCATGTTGAGCCAGAGGGTGTGCCCCTTACACAGGCGCACTGTGGCAGTCACCTATGAATTCTTGCATCTTACCCAGCGCCATGCTGGGTCCACCGAAAGGCATGCCAGGAACATTTACACAGGCCCCCCAGTGATTTTAAGGCCCTGTCTCTTTAAGGGTTGGTCCATCACCTCCTAACACAAAGGTGTTGGCATTTAAGATTTAGATTAGAACATTGAGGTAGAGAGTACAGCTTGGGGCAATTTAGTGGGCAAATGCTTCCTGAATAGCACACAGATGAGTTTGGTTTCCAGAACCTAGGTTGAAAAAGGCCGGGTGTGGCCCTACATGCCAGTGCTGGGGGTGAAGGAGAAGCCCTGTGGCTCACTGACCAATCAACCCTGTCATTAAGAAACACTGTCTCAAAACAGGTGGGTGATGTGTAAACTGACTTACAGGACCACTATGGTATGGGAAGTGTTTATTGTAGATGTGAGAGACCAGCCAGAGACATCAGAAAGAGTCCAGAGCAGAGAAAGAAGTAGACTGAACATGGCTAGGGAGATCTGCAAGAGAGGGGTGAAAGCCAGTTGGTGGGGGGGTTGGCTGGAGACTAGCCCTGTCGTTACGATGGTGAGTAGCTGAGGGAGGAAAGGGCCAGGAGACTGTCAGGGGAACTTTGACAATATAACAAGTATTTGTGAGTATGGACTGAGGAGCCTGGGCTAGCACAGGCCTTCATTGTGCTCACAGGCACCGATGGCATATGTTAACTGGGAAATGACTTCTTTTGGTAGAGGGAATCCACTTTCACAAGTTCCTGAGAAATTCAGCTTTTACCTAACCACCAGAGAGCCTCCTGTAGCCCAGGTTGAACTCACTTCTGGATATTTGGACTGCCCTTTGGAGTTCAGGGTGTTGGAGTTTCCTGTAGACCTGACAGATGGTATCCCAGGAACTGTACTCCAGGCTGACCTTTGGCCTCACACAGCTGTGCTCCACACTAGAATAAACACACATACACACTCACACACACAAACATACAGAGAGAGAGACAGACAGAGAGAAAGAGAGAGCGCAAATGGAGAGTAAGGGTGTGAGCACTGCAGGTGCCCTGGAGTGCAGTGAGACTCTTGGAAAGGACGGATGGAAAAGCATGACTTTCTCACAATGCCAACTTAACTGCAGTTGTCTGGTCTGTCCCTGTATCCTCTGGAGATTTTGGATCTCAGCTCTACTCCTGTTGAACAGGACTACCCTCCAAGCTGTCCGCCACCATCTCCATCACATCAGCTGTGTCCACTTGCAAAGATCATCCCGACAGGGCTTGTGGATGGCTGACATAAAAACCAAGACTCACACAGCCATAAAAGCTGCCCTGAGTATTTTCACCCTGGGTGGGCAGCTCCTGGAGAGGGTCATGGGTCCCTTACTGCCTCTCAACCAGTTGTACCGAGTTCTGCTCTAACTGTACATGGCCTCAGGGTCTCAGGGAGAGGCTAGAGTGTAGACGTGCTGGGTAAGGCTAGAGGAAAGAGTCTCTATCTACACAGCCACAAAGAAGCTATCGTCCATGCTGGAGTCAGACCTTCCAGTGTGGCTGGTCAAATGTGACCCACACCCCTTCCTGAAGCCCAGCCCTCACTCATTGCTCTGTATAAAGCCTAATAAGCTCAATGGTGTCCCCTGGGTGAAATCAAACTTCAGTTACCATTGACTACGAGGGATGAATGATTAGTACTTTTATGCCCCTAGGGTAAAAATTCTCATAACAATTGTTTATGGCTGTGTGTCCCGGGGTAATGACTTAACTTCCCTGAGACCTAGTTTTCACATAGATGCAATGAGAGAATAGAGATTCCCTTGGTTCTGGACTCCCTTCTGATGGAGCACCCTCCCCTCATACTGGTAAGATGTCCTGGCTAGAAACTCACTGTCCTCCTTGGGCTTCTCAGGTGAGCTGTGTACAAAGAGGGTGTGGTTCCTGGAGGGGACTCAGCTGGTGTGTGCAGGAGCAGTACAGGAGGGTCAGGTGGGAAGCTATACCTTTTCTCTCCTCAATCTTTAATGTTAAAGATTATTAACATTATCAGAGTGCACTAGGAGTTTGAGCCCAGGATGGGTTCCCATTCTGGAGCAGCAGGAATTGACCCTCGAAGGCAAAAGTGCTAGCGTGTCAGTCTGTGGTAAAGCTACCACAGCAGAAGGTCAGCAGCCACCAGCTCACCCAGTTCAAGGGCTCAGGGCTCTGCCAGGGGCTCAAGTCTTGAGTCTCTGTGGCTATAGGGCTTCTGTCTGACAATGGCTCCTCATATTTTGATGTAGAAAACACTGCAGAGAGATTGGGCATCTGGTGTTAATGAGACTCTCTCTGGAAGCATCTTTGTGTTCTGTGCCAAAGCCACCTCTGGAGTCGCTGAGACTGTTCAAAGAGAAAAGAACCTCAGGGGCCCCTCACTAGAGAGTGACCAGAGGATGGAGCTGTGCTCCTTGATGACTCCCTTCTTGCAGAAGAATCTGTCTATACAGGAACTCCCACAGTTGCCTGACAGCGTTAATATCTCTCTGATAATACCCAGAATGCCTTTGGCTAGGGCCTGGGCACAGGGGCTGAGAGAGCCAATCATGTCTCAGTTTTTTGTTTTGTTTTGTTTTGTTTTTTTCTGTTGTCCTGAAAAAGCAAATTAAGGAGAAAATCGGTCTGTTCTGGTTCACAGTTCCAGAGCGCAGTCCAGCATGGAGGGGAGAAGGAGTAGGTGATAGGAGATTGGAGCAGCCAGTCACATCGTATCCCTAGTGCAAAGCATGCTGGTACTTGGCCCCCTTTCTCCTTTATACACAGTCCAGGATCCCAGCCCAGGGAGTGCTACCTACCAGTGAGGGCAGATTGGCCTACTCATTTAATGCAGACAAGGCAGTCCCCACAGGCCTGCCCAGAGGTCCATCTTCCAGATGACTAGAGCCAGTTGATGATCAATTAGTGGTCTCCGGTTTATTCTGACTTACATTGTCCACCATATTGGGGAAGGCATGGCAGCTGGAATGAGAAGCAGCCAGTCACTCTGCATACACAGCCAGGAAGCAGAGGGAGATAGATGCTGGTGCTAAGCTCAGATTCTCACTTTCATGCAGTCCCAACCACTGGATGGTGTGGTTTGTTCAAGTGCATCTTCTCCCCACATCAGTCAACCTAATTATAAAAGTCTTTCACTGACATGCCCAGAGGCTGTTTTCTGAGATGATTCCTAGTCCTGTCAAGTTAACGATCAACATAAAATATCATAGACAAGAAGTCTAAAGACAGGGCTTAAGAGCACTGGTTGCTCTTCCAAAGGTCCTGTGTTCAATTCCTAGTAACTACATGGTGGCTCACAACCACCTATAATGAGATCTGGTGACTTCTGGCACAGAAGTGTATATGCTGACAGAGCACTGTATACATAATAAATAAATCTTAAAAAAAAAATAGAGACAGACAGACATCAGAACCAAATGGAAGGCCTCTGAGCTCCCAGAAACAGCAGGGTCTCCTCATCAGTGCTCTACCTACCTGAAGTGTGAGATGGGTCCTGAACCCCACCCACCAGGGAGCAACATCCTGTACACAACAGCTTATGGGACATAAAGACACTCATGCTTCCCAAGAGAGGAGGTATTATAAGGGAAGGAAAAAACAAGTATTTGCCCACAGAAAGAGTGTCATATTAGATGGGTGTGGTAGCACATGCCTCTGACCTCAGAACTTGGAAAGCAGAGGTAGGCAGATCTCTGTGAGTGTGAGACCAACCTGGTCTGCATAGAGAGTTCTCGGACATCCAGGCCTCCATCATGAGACCCTGTCTCAAAACAAAGAGCTTTGATTAGACAGCCATCTTCCCAGGTTGGTCTGTGTGTTCCATCCACACATTTAATTCTCACCCTAGTCCCCCTCATTCTCCTAGCCAGGGACACGGTAACAAGCAAATGTTTGCTGGGATCTCTACGCCAGACACGGTACAACATGCTCCATTTACATATGTCGAATCAAAGTCCTTCATAACAACTCCACAAAGCAGGCCTTATGGTACCTCCAATTTACCAAAGAATAAATGAGTCCAGAAAGGGAAAGTAATTTGCCTGAGGTCACACAGCACAAAAGCAGACGTGGTGGGATTTGAACCTGAACATATAGATGGTTTGTCTTTTGCTTTTCCTGAGTGATTCTCATTTGCTTATTCTGATACAAGAGTGATTCTTCAAGTGTCACTGGAGGAGGGGGTGGCTGTCCTCTGGCTGGTGGCCATTGGAGGCCATCCGATAACAACAAGGAGGCTGTTGAGGACCACATTGAGGATGGCAGTGCCGTAGCCCCAGCTCAGCTGGCATGTTCCGCTGCAGTATGTGGAGGAGCCTTCACAGACCTTTTTGGCTAATGGGGAAGCCAGAGTTGCTGGAAAAGCCAACAGACCTACAAGGGTGGAGGCTGCTGGGGGCAGGAGAAAAGTAAAGTCAGTGTCTGGGCAAGGGCTTTTGGGATGATCTATTATCCCAGGAGTCACCCAGCACCCTGCCACCTACCACTACTACATATCCATTCATCTATCCACCAATTCACCCAACTATCAATTCATCCAGCCATCCATTCATCTACCAACTCACCCACTTACCTACCCATCCACCTGTCCATCTATCTATCTGTGTTTGCACTCACCCACCATGCACTGACCCATCCACTCATGTACCCACTCACCCACTCACCTACCCATCCATCCACCCATCAATCCATCTATCTATGTATGCACCCACCCATTCACCCATTGACCCATTCTGCCATCCAGTTAATATAGAAACTGAGGAATGCACACACCATGCCCAAGGTCCTGGGCTCCATCCTTAGCACCATAGACACAGGAAATTGTTTTTCAGAGTTTCCCCATTGTGCTTTGCTAATGTTTAATTTAAAATTGACCTCCAGGAAAGAGCCCTGGCAGAGAGTAATACTTTGCTTCTGCTCTCTGTGTCAGAGTAGAATCTTGGGGTGTCAAATTGCAGATTCCCAGGGAGCTACTATGTATCTAGGTGTATTCTTCACACAGACTCTAGAGAGCAAGAATCTATTAAAAAATAAAGGCAAAAGAAACTCCTGGGGGTACAGTAAGGCTAGAAATAAAATGTGCAGACGGCTTGGGGGTCTTCCCACTGAGAAGGAGAAAGCAGCGTCCTGCTCAGAAGTAGGATCCAAGCAGATCCCTACAGAGAAGGGAGGGGACCGCAGAGTGAGTGTGGGATTACATCTGAGAGAAGTGGGCAGCTGGAAAGGTGAGGCCAGGACAGGGAGGGCTGAGGTGGGAGAGAGAGACTTGGGTTTCCCTGCACCTGCTAAGGGAAGCCTTGGAGAGTGGATAAGCCAGTTCGCTGGTTGGATCTGGTTTCCTTCTGCTGGGCCTGTCTGTGAGTGCGGGAGGGGCAGGGGAGGACATGTATGCCAGTGCAGGAGAGGAAGAGGGATCCTGAGCTTGTGGGGCCTTGATATTCTGACCTGGGTGAGGGAGGTAAAGGGTGAATTAGATGAGAACCACAGTGGGGCTCAGGCCACCCCACCCAGAGGCTCCCAATGAACTAGAGAAGTGTGACCACCAAAGCAGAAATAAGGTAAAGACTATAACCGCAGCATCTTCTCAGCTCTTGGTTGGGCATCCTTGGGCATTGTACAGTCTGCCAGCCAAACTGTACAGTGTTAGCACTGCTAAGCATGGTACCAAATGGATGGACCAAAGAGAAATGTAAGAGTAGACAGGACTAGGTCAGCTAAGGTCAGGTGTGAGTGGCTTCAATATTGTGTGTCCTCCTGTCCCCAAATCCGAATTACTAAAGGACAGGGGTAGTTTATAATCCCAGGCTTCACCTCCAAGATCTCAGCACTGTGTACAGGAGCCTACCTGCTGCTGCTTGCAACATGGGCGTCGGACCAGAGCCCCTCCTGGAGAACAACCTTCTTGGGGCCAGTGCCCAGGTCAAAAGGAGAAGAGAGCTAATGGCCAGCAGGACCCAGCCTCCCAGGAGCATTGCAGCCGAGACCTTCAGGAGAGAGAAGGTGGTGGGATGGGGCACATGGCAATCACTCTGCCTATTGCCCAGCAAGTCCCTGAAATGTTCCCAACAGTTAAGTGTTATTATAGCCCCATTTTCCTTATAAACAAACTGAGGTCTAGAGTTTGTAAGTCCTTTGCCTTAAGACATCCAGTTAATTAAACAGAAGCAAAATCCCGGCCAATGAACCACTACATCTTGTCCTTAGTAAGTACTTGCCAGGATCACCAGAAGCCACTACTCTGCAATGTTACCTTTGTGATCACTTTTGAAGGCTATATAATATTCCTGCTAGGTGCTGGACTAAGTAAGTACCTGTTCATCACCCTCTCTACTGTTGTCAAGACACGCAATACTCAAGGTGTGTGGGTTGTATATTGCAGAATCACCACAGATTTTTACAGATGACAGTGATTTCCTAGCAGGTGGCAGTATAGTGTTTTGAAGAAGATGAATTTTCTTGGCTTGCACAAAGGTTCTCTGAGGGCTAAGAGCTGCCTCTAGACAGAGTCACAACCTACACAATGCCTGCAGAGCCCAAAGCTCAGAGGTGTAGCCCAGAAGCCTATGCACAGTTTGTTGAGTGTTTCTGACAGTTTCTGGGCTTATGAACCTGTGTGCTCAGACACTGGGAGAATCAGCGGTAGGCAGAGGACCCTAGAGCCTACTCCTCAGGAGTCAGCGGCCCTATAAGAGCTGTGTCTCACCTTCCAGGCCAAGCCTGGCATGTCCTTCAAGGACCCAAAGGTCACACAGCTCTGGTTCCAGTGGTCATCCTGTGGCCAGGAGCAGTACATAAAGACACCATAAGAGAAGGAAGGACTCTGGAACCAGGTCGGGGAGACGAGACAGAGGCCAGTCATGCCTGTCAGCGAGAGTCCTAGGGCAGCCCTCACACCGACCTCCATCAGGAATGTGGCTGACCTACGAGTCAAGACAAGGTGAGAGGTGAAGAGGGTGCAGTAAGGTGACCCAGCACTGGGGCACACCAGGCCCATCCACTCCCACATTTATGCCTTGTCAATCCAGGTCTCCTGTGATGGTTGATCTTGACTGTCAATTTGACAAGATCTACCTACAATCAGTGAATCTCCATGAGAGACAATTTGGTTAGGAAGGTTCGTCCTCGATGTGGGTGACACAAAGTCGAGGTTCTAGGCTAAACAAAAATGAAAAGTTGAAGCTAGGTGGTGGTTGTACACATATACCTTTAACCCCAGAACTTGGGAGGCAGAAGCAGGCAGATCTCTGAGTTCAAGGCCACCCTGATCTATAGAGCAAGTTCCAGGACAAAGAAACCTTGTCCCCAAAAACAAACAAGAAAAAAAAAAGGAAGGAAGAAAGGAAAGAAGGAAGGAAAGAAGAAACAAAGAAAAGAGAGAGGAAAAAATGAGAAAGTGAGCTAAGCATCCTCCATCGCTGCTGCTCTCTACTGCAGAGTTAGCGGCCTGCGGCTCCTGCCACTGAGCCTCCCTTCCACCATGGACACTGTACCCTCAAACTGTGAACCACAAGAAACACATTCTTCTTCGAGTTGGTAGCTGGGCCACAACAAGGAAATTAATGTCTCTCTTGTCCAAAAGGACAGCCTTGTCTAGCAGAGCAGAGTCCCTGAAGCCCCATACTCCCAGGCTGAGTTTCTGTCCTACCCACCAGCTAACTCCTCACTGTAGAGGGCTGGAAACTTGTCCACAGTTCAGGGTAGACTAGGACTTGGTGGGGTTTTGGACTAGCTGGTGCAGGAGGCATTTGCTACTGATGTTCTTCTGTGCATTCTAAATGTTCTTTTCCCATGAGATGTCATTGTTTTCAGGTTGAATCTTATTGCACAGAGAGCCCCATCTCCTCATACCTGTATAGTACCATGCTAGGAACTATGCAATAGGAATAACATAGATGTTCATTCTCCAGCAGGATTCTTGTGAGAATTTAGGACTGTGAACCCATGACCCTTGGAGTCCTGCTAGACTGTGACATTGTCTCAGTCTGCTTTCTGTTGCTACAACACAATGTTGCAGACTGAGTCATTTATTTTAAAAAATCATTTGATTCATGACGTTGGGGACTGGGAAAGGGATAAGAGCCCTGTGTGGCATCTGCTCAAGGTCTTGCAAGATGTCTAGTCTACCTTCCTCCTCCTCTTCCTCTTCCTCCTCTTCTTCCTCCTTGTTCATTGTTTTATGCTGTGTATATGTATGTATGGGCATGCATGAACATGTAGGCAAATTCATACAGAGGCCAGAGGTCAGCCTCAGGTGTGATTACTCAGGAGTATTCACTTTTTTTTCTTTTCAGGGTTTCTCTCTGGGACCTGGAACTTGTTCAGTAGGGTGGCTGACCACCGAGCCCCAGGGTTCACTCACCTCACTTCTGCCTCCCTAGTGCTGGGATTACAAGCATACACTATACCTGGCTTTTGTTTGTTTGTGTTTTGAGGCAGGGTCTGGCTGTCTGGACTCCATATGCAAATGAGGCTGGCGTCAACTCAGTGACAGGCCTGCCTCTGCCTCTCCCAGGATTAGAGGCTTGCACTATAATTTTCACTCAGTACCACCTGAATTTTCAGGGCATCGTGTCTCCTCAAACTCGCACACAAACACTGTCTGAGCAGCTCCTCAAACCTCTCATTCTCCCTGCAAAGCTGCCAACTAACCATCCTGGGGCCCCATCACCTGACCTAACTAGCCCACCTTGACTTTCCAATGGCCTCATCTCCAGACACAGACACAGGAATTTGAGGATTTAGTTTTTAGCAGAAGAGTTTTGAAGGGTACAGCCCAGTCAAGACCTGTTTTCTAAAGAGAAGTTAAATAACAAACAACAACAAAAAGCAAGGGCTTTAAACCGAGCCTTACCTAAGGAACAAAGGATGTCTCCTGGTCCAGGCTGGAAGGAGTCTCGGCCTGAAGCTGGTGATTGCAGAATTTATTTAAGCTTTCTCAGGAGTAAATTAGAGCTCGGTCCCCACCAATGGCAAATGGCCTGGGGATGTAGCTGAAGGACTCGGAGGTTCTCAGAGCCAGTCAGCATTTAAACATGGCGGAGAATCCTAGCCTCTCACCTGAGGTCTGGGTTAAGATGGCCACAGGTACAGGCCATAGTTTCTCCAGGTGTGTGAGAAGTACATAGATCCCAGCATGTGTGGTACAGAGGAACCAGGGTAAGGCTTGGGGGTGTGCCTCAATCCTAGCAAGTGGAAGGGGAGACTGTGATCACAGGGAGAGATCAACCTGGGCAAAGGGCACTGCCAAATTGTGAGAGCTTTTCACTCTGGGATTAGGAATCTCTCTGAGGCTGCTAGTCAGCACATGAGGAGTCATCCCTTGGTGACAAAGGACTTATTTTTCCCCTTTCACCCACACTGCCTGTGGGTCAGCTGATCTCAGGGGTATGTAATTTCAGAGATTGGGGAGTGGAGCCCTGCAGTCCAGTCCTCCACTGTACCGGAGTGCTCTGGAGTTTCTGAGTCCTTGAAAAGACTAAATGCCTCAGTGTCACCTTGGAAAATCACAGCCACTGAACAGGTGCCCAGAAAGCTAAGTGAGGCTCTACAACCCCAAAGCACATTCCAACTGGGCTCCAGTTACTGGCGTTCACCTACAGGGAGTCCAAATGGACACTTTCTTTTTTGTCTAGGTCTGACTTTTCAATTTAATTTAAAGAATGATTATGTGTATGGGGAGTGGGTGTTACAGTGTGTACATTGAGGTCAGAAGACAACTGGAAGAAGACACCGTGAGTCCCAGTCAACAGCCTTGGCAGTGTAAGCACCTTTACCTGTCCAGTCATCCTTCTGGCCTCTAGAGCTGAGGGACCCCTGGGCTAGCAGCTGGTGAGTGATGCTATCCCATCCACAGATGGTAAAGCTGAGGCTTAGACTCACAGTTAGAGACCAGGGTTCCGGTTTTTCACCCCAAAATTCTTGGAGATACTAAGCATTTAAATCAGAGGCTGGGAATCCCAGTGGCCCCCAGGTTTTGTCATAGTTAGAACATTAGCAACCGTCCCACCAGCCCCAGCCTGGAAACAAAGATGAGCCAAGAGCCAAGCTCTGTCCCCTAACAATCTCAGGAAGGAAGAGGGGCACAGAGGTGGCAGCTGGGGACTTCCTTTGTAAGCTAAGTTGTATTCTGCTCTGGACTTGGATGTCCTTGTCTATAATAGGCTGAAGGCATTTGAATCTCATTCCTTTAACTGTTAAGTCTTGAGCCCAAAGTGACCCCCGACCTCAATAAAACATAGTGGGGAACATGACATAATCCAGTTCTTCAAAGAGCTTAGGGTCATATGAGCAAGAAAGAGCCATAAGACATAATAATATGGCATCTATATCCATCTATCCATCTACCCATCCATTTGTCCATTCATACACTCATGTACCCATGCAGTGCAGTAACCCATCCACTCATGCATGCATTTACTCATCTACCAACTCATCCACCTAGTCATTCATCTAGCCGCCCACCCACCCATCTATCCACCCATCATCCACCTATCCATCCATGCAATGTACTAACCCACCCACCCACTCATGCATGTAGCTATCCTTCCACCCATTCCTTAATTTTTAAGTGTCTAGTACATCCCAGAGTCTATTCTAGGTGCTAGAAACAGAACATCAAACAAGTCAGTCACAGCTTCCTCTCCCATGGGTCCTGCCCCTGACTGGGGAAGAAAGGAAATAAGGCAAAATATCAAGCAGATGTGAGACACATCTATAGGGAGTAATAGGGTAGGAAAGTAGCTGTGTGGAAAAGGCTCACAAAGCGCATGAAAAGCCAAGTCTGACTTAAAGGTGGTAGTGGGAGAGCTGTGTGAAGTGGGGGAGGGGGCACCGCAGGCTGGCTGTGGAGCATTGCGAAGGCCCTGAGATGAGCCTTGTCTGGCCCATCTGCAGGAGCCGAGAGAAAATGTGAGTGACAGAAGGACTTTTAGGAGAGCTCCAGCCTGGACAGAGTGATCAAACCATGCAGCGACTCTGCAGGTGAAAGTCAACTCGATCGGATTTGCTGAGGGTATGGACCAGGAGTATGAAAGGAAGTGCTGGAGGCAGTAGGGAGACCTGGGATGGTAGTGTGGCTTTAGGAGAGTCTTTACCTGGAGCCGGATGAGGAGTGGTTGCATTGGAGGAAGCAGTGACTGACTGCAGGCTGTGGCATCTGAACCATATGCATGGCAAAGCCGAATGGGACAAACCAGTGAGAAAGGACACTGGGCTGCCAGGTAAGACCTGAGGATGGACGGGTCCTTCGGGACGTGGACTCTTCCCCTAGCATCTCAGCCAGGCCCTTGACTATGTCATTTGGGACAAATGATGCAATGACCCAAAGCCTTATTTTCTCCAATTACAAAAGACAGCCTCTTGCCTACAGTGCAGTGGTGGGGGGCTTAACTCTTAGAGGTATGGGTATGGGTTCCTTTGAAAATATGGTTTAAAACTGTGGCTGTGTTCCACAATTCAGGCTCCAGTCCACACAGAAAAACAAGCACACAAGACTGTGTGTCACTTCAGGATTCCTGTTGCAGCCCTCCCCTTGAAATCTGCTGGGGCCCCTAAGTGATGCCTGGGAACAGTCCAGATCCTTCCCCTCTCCTCACCTCAGACGTCCCTTCTGTCCTGGAGCCCCACACCTTGGGTCAGGCCTCTCCAAAGTTACTTTCTCAAAGTGACCTCCCCTGCTCCAACTCTGTCCATAAACACAAGTCAGACCTTTTAAAAGGTCTCTTTTCCTGTAAAGGTCACATTCAGGTTGGTAAGCAAAGGAAGGTCACGTGAGGAACTGATCTGAGAAGGCGAACACTCAGGTATGTTTTCCTTCCTGGTTCCTGAAATCAATACTCTGTGCTGACAAACTGGTGGGACTGAGAGGGAAACTCTAGCCCCAAATAGAGTGGGGGGCGGGGGTGTTTCTACATGGAAGAAGGTACAAATAGGGGCTACCTGAGCAATTATTAAACATGAGGGCTTACTCCTTCTCTTTGTTCTAAATAATGAAAATGCAACCAAAATTATGAAAATGCACTTCAAAGAGGCTCACACAGAAATAAGAAATGTACAGACACACATGAGATTCTATGGTGCAGCTTCAGGCTCAGTCAATCAGTCTCTCATAACGTGTTACACTCATGCTCAGGAAATGCTCATACAGCAGGAGGGTGCATACCAGTCAATGTTATCAATAGCAGTGTTTCCCCCAAATTGAGAAAACACATCCTCAGTGAGGTCCAGTGTGCAGCCTCAATCAGGCTTCTCCAGTGGTAGGACTTGGGCTACTGAGGTGAATTCCTGTTTCCTCACTCATGTACCCACTTCCTTTCTTTAAATCAGTGTTCACTAGAGGGCACTGGGAACTTCTGGGTTCCAGATCTGATATTACCAGCTGTAGCTGACCTGACTGGGCTCTGTACTTCCAGGGCACCCAGCAGTCCTGCATAACCTCTGTTGGCCTCTCCTTGCAGGCATCCTGGGCAAATGTCCTGGCACCCTGACCTGGTCAGCTCAGCCAGCACTGACATGGCCTGATAGTGACCCTGTCTTGAAAAAAAGTCCAAATAAATAATAATAATAGATTCTAACAGTTCTAACAACTTATCAGACTACCTAATAGGAATAGACTGAAGTCCACACATAAATGGGTCAACAGTGAGTGGGTTGGCATGGCAAGGACTGCTTAGGTGATCACATCTTTGGCCCTTTATTCAAAGTTAATTTGCACTCCAGGACCAAAAAAATGGTGTTGATAAGAAGTTTTTCTCAGAGGTAGACATAAACACCTCCCCTCCCACTGAGGTCCCAGTGACAACCAAAGAATGATTGATTGTTCAAAGTTCACTCTGGGAAACCAGTGAATTTATTGGACTCCCTTACAGAACACAGTTGATTAGGTACCTACAAGGTTGGCAGGAATGAGGGCTTCCCTGTACCTACATAGATGGAACCTGTCTCCCTAGTCTTCCAGAGACCTTAACCTCTCCCAGATTCCATATGCAGTTACAGCAGTGTGGATGCCCCAGGATACAGGTGAGGAGCCTATAACCCTCTCCAAATTCCATAAAAGGTTACAACAGTCAACAAAGCCCCGCTGGGTTAATCCTTTTTTCAAGGATGGACTTGGGTAGGTGACTGCCTCTCTTCCCAGTGGGGGCCACTGAATAAATATCCTTTTTTTTTTTTGCTTTATATTAAGGTGGCCCTTTTAGTTGGCTAATTGAAGGTGGGTGGCCAGACCTAGCTTGGGGCACAGGTTGTAACCCCCAAATTGGGCATCAAAAGTTCTCCTGGCTCCATAGGAGGCCAGTGGCTGCGGCTGCCAGCAGAGGGCACTCTCGCCTCAGCTTCCTGCCTTGGGCTGATTCCCGGGGCTTCTTTGTACTCTCGCCAGAGAAGGGAGCTTTTAGCTGAGGTTTGGCCAACCTCAGAAGGCGAAATTTCCTGTGTTTGTTCTCATTCCTTCACTATCTCCAAGGCTCTCTTCCTTCCCTCTTGTTGGGCTGGCATCAAATCTCTAATAAATCCTAAACATGTCCAAAAGTTTGCCTTGGGCTCTGTCTGTCGGTTTGGAATTTCTGCTGTGTGAATTTGAACATTTAGGTGACTTCTCTGTGGGACAATTCCTTCATCTTCCTGCTTCTGCTGAAAATACCTCTTAAAAGGTGGTGGCACTCAAGGCAAAATCACCTGGCTTGGTGCATGGCTAATTTCAGTAGTATCCTCCTTACTGGGAAATTCGGGGTCCCCATTGTAGGTTTTAAGTCTCAAAGATAAAAATACTCCGAAGCGGATTTAGAAGGAAACTTGAAGACAATTTTATAGACGCTTGAGAGAAAAGAACAGGACAGGTGGGCTGCCTGTGGGAGGGGGATGGAGAGGGGGAGTCAGGGTTGGTCAGCTAGAGCTTAGGAAATCAAGTACGGGGAGGGGTCTTCAGAGAGATGGGGGATGCCTGGGGTGTGACCTGGGGAGGCAGGCTTTCAGGGAGAAACTCAGACAGTGGACAGGCTCACTGATAAGGGAATGCTAGCCTCAGCATGGTGGGGTGGTTTGCGTTAGATGAGTGTGTATCTCATTAAGGCTGTTATTCCCCACAGCCTCATCTAATTTTATTTTGAGCACAGCCTCAATTAGCCCAGGCTTGCCTTGAATTCTTTTTGTAGCCGAGGATAATCTTGAACTTTTGACCCCACTGCCTCCATCCAGAGTCCTATGATGACAGCCCTGATGTATCACCTCAGTTTTATGTAGTGCCGGGGATCAAACCCAGAGCTCGAACATGCTATCCACATGCCCACCCTCCATCTTTTCCTGTTCAGGTGACTGACCAAATGAGATTGACTGTCAAGATTGCAATGGCGGCCAGGTAGTGGTGGTACACGCCTTTAATCGCAGCACTCGGGAGGGAGGCAGAGGCAGGCAGATCTCTGTGAGTTTGAGCCCAGTCTGGTCTACAGAGTGAGTTCTAGGATAACTAAGGCTCTGTTACACAGAGAAACCCTGTCTTGGAAAACCAAAGTAAATAAATAGTAAATATTTTTTTTTTTTAAAAAAAAAAAAAAAAAGCAATGCGCCCTCACTGCCTCAGAATCCAGAGAAGTTTAGATCATGTCTCCACCTGGGTTAGAGGTATGATTGAGGTCCCCTTTCTTTTGACAGAAAATAGATTTAAATGAATTAAAGAAGAAAATCCACTAAGTCACTTTACCAGTGAGCAGCATTTCCTGGGTCTCAGGAGAGAACCTAGGGAAATTAAATCTTAAGGAAGGGCACCTGGGACACTCCTCCCTTTCTTAGGAATCAGTGTGTTACCAAGGAATCAGGAGGCATCGTCCAAAGATCATGGCAGGGAGATGTTTGTGATAAACACTCTGACAAAAGAGACTTTAGAGAGAAAGTCTTATTCTGGCTCCACATTTCCTGAGGGAAACAGCCCCTCATGTAGGGGAAGCATAGTGGCTGGGAAGCTGCTGGTCACACTGCACTCAGGAAGCAGGCTATAGAACCCCAGGATCCACCTGTAGTGACCCCCCACCTCTTTACAGGTTCCCCAGCCTTCCCAGACAATGTCACCAGCTAGGGACCATGTATTCAAACATACGAACCTATGGTAGGGATGTTTCACATTCAAACCACAATAGGACCCATCTTTGGTGACCTACAAGTCTGCTAATGTCTGGCTGTCAACTAGGCACTGGATTGTGTCCTATGAAAATGTTGGCTTCAAGTGTTGGCTTCCGTGTTGAGGGTCAGCTCTACTCCAGATGCTGTGACAGACTATGGCTCCAACCTCAAGAAATGGTAGAGAGAAGAAACTGACCACTGCAGTTGGTACTCTAGTAGGTGGGCACATGATTCAGACATTTCACGTCTGAGTATGGAATCCATCTCGATCCCACAATCTGGAAGGCTTCTGGGTAAACAGACGGTAAAGCAAAGGTTGGAGGGATGGCCGTTAAGCTGAGGATGGACCAGCTGTTAGCAAGATCCTCCTGGTAGGGCAATACAGTACAGTGAAGGTTTGGAGTCAAGAGAAAACATTTCAAAGACTATTGAACTCTTACCGTAAAACAAACAAAAAGCAGGGAGGGCTGGGGTTTGGCTCTGTGGGTAGAGTGCTTACTTGGTGAGTGCTGGGTCTGATTCTCAGCCTCTACGAAACTGGGCATCATAACACAGGACTGTGATTTTAGCACTTGGGAGGCTGAGGCAGGTGAATTAACACAAAGTTCCAGACCAGCCTGAGCTATGTAGTAAAATCTTCAAAATAAAAATAAAGCAAGAAACCAAAAATGGATGAAATCTGCTAGGCATCTGTGGGACCTAGGGCTACCCAGTCTAGTGGAGTAGACTCACCCCTCAAGACAATTAGCACAGTGTTTGCAGCCCCGCTGACCACCTGAGTGCCCACGAGTGCCCAGGATCTTCTGCACAAAGGCTGGACAGTGCCACTGTGGAATCTCCATTGCTATAGCAAGTGCTGTTGGACAGAGCTGTCCCTGCCAGCTTCCAGGAGGAGGCAGATAAATGATTCTGGGACAGTCCCTGGGGCATGCTGTTCTCTGTACCAGAACAGACAAGCCAGAGCCTGGGGTGCTGGTTCTGGGTAGAATGGGGAGCCTGACACTCTCTTCTCAGTGTGCAATCCCTGGACATGTGTTACTGGCTGTCTCTCACCTGGCCTGAGTACAGGAGAATGTGGAGGAGTCTCCCAGGAAGTCTGGCCCCATGAGGAACCAGACGCTCCTGGGAGTTGTAGTTTGTTTTGCCAGACTGAGGCATAGGAATGCAGTCGTCATCTCAGGGCCATGTCTGGTTTTGGGGTCTGTCAGGCTGTTGGGAAAGACACTATTTGCTCCCTTCCTTGCTTATATTCTGAGCTAGACTGACAGTGTCAGGTGGGAGGATTCTATTGGTTGGGGAGCCAAGAATCATATATGTCCTGCTACTCAGAAGTACTCGGACACATATCTTGTGGCTAGCGATTTGCACAAGAGACACAGGACGTTTCTTGAAGGTTCAGGAAGAGACACAGCACATGGTGGGATAGTGCAGACTGGCCATTTACGGCCCTGCATATCTGCTCACTGAGGACCTACGGTGTCCCCACCTTGAGGTAGGCACTGGGAATCAGGTGGCCACCTGAGTAGCTTTCTGAAGCTTCTCTAGGGTAGAGTTCACACAACTGTATTTTTATTTTATGTGTGTGTGTTTTATTATTTTTCCAGACAAACTGGCTATCTGGGAACTTGTTCTGTAGACCAAGCTGGCCTCAGACTCAGAGATCTACCTGCCTCTGCTGCCCTGAATGCTGAGATTAACGGTGTTCACCACCACGCCCAACACATAAACCATTTTTTATAATAATACTATATAAACTCTGTATAAAAGCCCTGCTTTTAGGTGGACTTTGAGAAATTTCATTTTGCAAACGAACTATTCAAACTGCTTCAAAGGCCTCTCCCCCTAAGAGTGGCAGTCATATTTGGCATTCACCAAATACTAACTGGGCCCATGGCATTCAGATGATCCATACCACTGCTGGGCTATGTCACTATGGACAGGTCCCTGGGGAGCCTCAGGTGGATCCTGGGTATTATGGAAAGTGTCAGTCCTTACTTCAAAAGGGTAAAAATTCACAGGATTTGGTGAGCTGCACACACACACACACACACACACACACACACACACACACACACACACACACCATCAACAATTTGAGGCAAAGAGGGAGAGTAGCAGACAGCTCTCCTGAAGTCATACTGCTGCTTGGGTCCATGTCTCTCTTTTCTCGAGGTTCGGGCGGCTTACTATAAATGCATAAACCAAGTCCCGTTACTCATGCTGGGATATTTCCTCTGGAGCACATGTCAAAAATATGATTCAATTTTCTCACCCTAATGCTGGTGAAGTCCCGTGAGAACCTGGATCCTGCCAGCCACATCAGAGCAGAGTCCCCAGAGCACATCGTACAATAGGTACTCAGTGAAGGCAGGGCTGGCTGGTGGCTGGGGTGTCCAGTGATGGAGACCCAACTACTTGGGAGAAGGAAGGGAGCTGAGGAGAGAGAATGGATTGAACTCAGGACTTCAAACCTGAGCAACATAGTGATACCCTGAAAAAAGGATGGAGGGAGGGAGAGCAAGAGAGACAGAGAAAGAGGGAGCACTGTCTCTCGGTGGAGTGCACAACTTTTGGAGAAGACTGGAGCTCAATTTCCACACTCTTACAGGAGTGGCAGCCAACCTCCTGCAACTCCCAGTTCCCGGGGATCTGTCACTCTCTGGCCTCTGCCAGCACCTGTGCTTACATGAACATATACACACAATAGTTAATAATAAATCTCTTTTTTTAAGGAGAAAGTAGAGAAAAAAGCAAACTGTGGTAGATAAAACTAATGAAATGAATAAGACAGTCAACTAGGAATGCTCACTAGCAAGGCATTGGTGGGCAATGCTCCCCACAGCCAGTAGAGCTTCACAGGGTAGCACACAGTAAGTGCCCGAATCCTGGCGCAATGACGCATCTATCCAGCAGGGGGCGCGCCTCGTTCAGTCTCGTGGCTCCGGGACCGGCGCTCCACCCCTCGCTGCTCTGCGCAGGCGCTGCCGGGCCCGGTTGCTACAGCGACGGGGCGCTTCCCGCCCGAGCCCCGCCCCCAGTGGCGAGGCTGCGCGCGCCGCGGCAGGTGCGGGCGGGCAGGTGCGGCGCGGCGGGCTAATGCGGTAGGTGCGCGGAGGGCGCGGGGACGCGCGGGCGGGCGCGGGGACGCGCGGAGGAGAGCGGGGACGCCCATCCCTGCCCGCGGGGGGTGGCCTCGTGGAAAGTTGGCAAAGTTGGCGAAGGGCGAAGCGGGGAGGCGCCGCGTGCCGAGTCCCGCTGCGGACTTGGGGATCCTGTTGTATCTGCGGCCGGGGAATGACGGCGGAGAACGCCTAGAGCGAGGCACACTCCCCCACGCGCGTCCGCGGCTCGCGCGTGGCTCGGATTCGCTCCGTACGGAATACTGTGCAGGCCAGGGCTGGCTGCCCTTCTCGGGCCGGGAAGCCGTGGCCTTTTGCTTTCGGAGGGACGGCGCTGGGCCTGAGCCGTGTCCTGGGGTCGCGCCCTCCCAGATGGCTCGCGCACTGCCCCGTCCATAGTGACAAAGACGTGTAACTTGGACTTTCTTCTGCTGAGACGAGTTGCGGCCCCAGGCGGCGCACAGAGAGGCGCTGGGGTTGGTTAATCAGTAACCGGCCAACTTTCTCCCTGCTACCCCGCTGGGCGGGCGGGCTGGCGGGCGTGTGGCCAGGCTGGGCTCTGCAGACACCATGTCGTGGTGGGTTCTGGGGAGTCCCTGTAAAGGGACTGAGACTCCACAGACACCCCGTTTTGATGGGTCCCCGGGGAGCTTCCTTTAAAACGTTTGAAGACTTGGCAAGAGTGCACTTAGGCCCAAGAAGTGCGTAGTCTGGATGCGTGTTCTTCGTTCATCTTGGCCCGCCCCCGTGTGTGTGTGTGTGTGTGTGTGTGTGTGTGTGTGTGTGTGTGTGTGTGTGTGTGTGTGTGTGTGTGTGTGTGTGTGTGTGTGTGTGTGTGTGTGTGTGTGTGTGTGTGTGTGTGTGTGTGTGTGTGTGTGTGTGTATACTTGCGAGTCCTAGGGAGTCAGTGGACCGGTGTGTGTGTGTGTGTGTCCGTGTCCACAGGTGTACATTTGAGTCCTAGGGAGTCAGTGGACCGGCCCAGAGCAGTTCAGAATCTGCCTCTCTCGGTTGTGATATTGGGGGTGAGCCCTCACCCTAGGGACTCCTGGTGGTGTACTTAGCTCTTCTGAGCAGGGTGGGGGTAGGGATTGGGTGGGTGAGAGAGAGAGATGGAGAGTGCAGGGGCCAGTTGTCCATCCCTGGTCATGTGACTCCTCTTAGAATCACCACATTTTACCAACACACAGAACGAACTCCATTCATCAGTCGTTTATTCCCTGAACTAATGGTTTCGAGACACTGTGTCTAGGACAAGGCTCCCAAGTCACATCCTGAAGGGGTGAATCCTTGGTCTGTCGGGGAAGACGGAGTGGGGATGGTGGAGGAGAGGCCAATGGTCTGGGGCAAGAGGAGGATCAGGGTCTGGGGCAGACCAGGATGCCAGGAAGAGAACTCAGCTCCTCTCACTTGGTGGCAAGCCCCTTTATCTACTGAGTCATCTTACAGTGCCTGATACTTCTTTGAGACTCTGGCTCTTCATCTATATAATGATCTGATGGGGGTCCTCCACTCCTTCATGGGGGGGGAGGATAAGGCGGGGTGTGGGTAGCATCAGGGATGGGTCCGATTGTGTGAGCTCAGGGTGTGAGCCTAGGAGGATTGTTCAGATAGCCTGTCCTCAGAAGAAGTATTTCAGGTGAATGGTGCCTTGCCAAACCTGGCTCATGATATCTGTCTGTCTGTCTGTCTGTCTGTCTGTCTCTGTGTGTGTGTGTGTGTGTGTGGTCAAAGGTGATGCTTGGGCTGAGCCTTGAGGGCTGAGTGAGTAGGACTTAGCACATAGGCAAGGCTGGGTGAGGCCGAACTCTTGATCCTGCCCAGAGTGTAGGGTGTGTTGAATGAATAAAGGACCTTTACACCTCAGCTCTTCATTAGAAGGCTTTGCTCGGAGGGAGCCGGATCCCTGCCTGGAGGTTCACACTCCTGCCCTCACTCACTCCAGATTTCAGGAGCGTGGATTCAGAGCGAATACTTCCCTCAGAACCTTGATGGATGTTTGGAGACAGTGAGGTAAAATTGCTGAGAGGGACCATCAGATGTAAACTGATGGGGGACTCTCAGGAGGTGGTGGGACAAAGACCAGCCTGGCAACATGGGGGAGGGTGTAGGAAAAGCCACAGGTACTGATGTAGCCTTGCATGTCTGGACCCAGGCTGCGTCCTTACTCTGTTCTTCATGACAGCAGGCTTCAGGCAGTGCTGGCTTTGGAGACCCTCTCACCCCCAATAGCAGCTCGTGAAATGGATGCGTTGACTGCTATGCAGCTGACTGTTGATTTTTGGAGGAGCTGAGCTGATGCCCCTCCTTCCCAATCCTGTGTGTCCCCAAGTAGCTAGGTGTGGCTGGCTCCCTGTTGTCCATTCTCTAGCTGGTGGCATGGTAAGGGGCCCCTGTTTAGATGAAGGGCTGGATATATGGATTATTTTTCTCCCAGTGATGAATGTTTCAAGGGGTCTCTTACGCAGGAAAGTTTCTGGGCTTGAGAACTCCGAAGATCTGTCCCCTGGAATCCTCTAGTCAGCTGTGTGGGAGAAAGGTCACATGACCCAATTCAGGAAGCAATTACAGACTTGACTTTGGGCCTGAGTTATCACTGCCCCTCTTGGTAATTATGCAGTTAGATGACCTTTGAAATGCTTATAACCGTGTTTCCATTGGGAATAGAAATGTTCTCAAAGTGTGACCATTAGCCGATTCCACCCGAGTCAGCCATAGTGAGCGTTCATCCGAACTTAGGATGCCTGTGCATGGTGGAGATACTGCATCAAGTGAAAGCGTGTGGACCACAGATGCCCAGCTGGATGTTTCAGAGGGCCAAACTTCAGCCCCTCATGGTCCTCCCAAGGCTCCACACACACACAGACTCTAATGACCTCTCAGGCCTTTGTGAAACCTTGCCAGTTATGAAACCTGCTTTCAGATCTGCTCTGGAGCCGGAGGGGTAGGATTAAGCGCTGGCTTTGCTGCTGTCTGCTGTGTGGCTGAGGTTTGTGGGTGTGTTAACCTCTTTCAGCTCATTTTCTCCTTTATAAATGAGGCAAATGAATTGGCTTACCCTTTGAGGGCCACGGTGAGGATGGAGAAGGCCTTGGCAGGTGTGTGTTGGTCCTGACAGAGAAGGTACTCAGTAAATAGCAACAACATTAAAGAACCTTACATAGAAATTTAAAACATCTAGTGATTTCGTGTTTGAGAATGTGTGCATGTGTGTGTTGTTCACCGGCAGAGTGAACTGGGCCCCTCTTCTCGGATACAGGCATCACCCCACAGCCCCTCCTCTTGGTGCATCCAGGAGATGGGAGGAAGTGCGGGCTAAACAGCATGGAGAGTGGCCCAGCCTGCCCAGGTGCCCTGAGCACACCTGAACAGGGAGCAATGCTGTCTGTACTTTGCAGAGCTGGTGTCTGTCTTGTCTGTGGCCCCAGGCTATAGCCTGAAGCTCACAGTAGGAAAGGTCAGAGTCCCTGTAGGTTGTGTGGAATTTAGCAGCTTCTGGGTTTGAGTCCAATAAGAGATTGTAACTTGGAAGACATCTATCTGCCAGGGAACACTCTAGGCCCTCTGGAAGTGTGTGACTCCTGTATCTGTTCACTTTTCCTGTGATCGCACTGGGGAACAAACATCTCCCAAATCACAGTGACTTTTAAACATAGGTGTGTTTTGCACTCGGGTCAGTGAGTGGCTTGGCTCGCAGCAGTAGCCAGTGCGATGTGCTGTTCAGGGGGTGGAATAGCAGGTGTGCAGGGGGTGGGCTGCAGGTGTGCTGGGGG